>QNGE01005160.1:26791-48161 GCA_008508345.1 Paragonimus westermani | reverse complement strand
ACCACTTTGGTCAAGATGCCGTAGCAATAATGGCGGCTTTACGCTAGCGACGGAATCGTTCCACTGTGCCATTCGACGCCGGGTGACAGGCGGTTGTCCGTAAGTGTTCACAGCCGAGTCATATGCTGCAGATCACGAAGCAGCGTGGACGTGAATTGAGAACCGCGATCAGTAGCGAAGGAATCAGGTAGGCCAAGGTAGGATACCCAGAGTTCCATAAACGTCCATGCGATGTTCTCCACTAAGACGCTGCATATGGGCGTGGCTTGCTTGTGAAACGCTAGATATCAGTCAACAAATGCGTAACGCCGTTCGAGGGTAGGAGTGGGCCTACTACGTCAAAGTTAACGTGTCTGAAACTGGCTTTCGGTACGCTAGAAGTGCCAGGTGTGGTGACGGTATGCCGGTGTACCTCACTTCGTTGACAGAACAGACGATGTTTGGTCTAGTCATGTAGATTTTTGCGCATGTTCGGCCAGAAGAAGCGGTGAATAATTTGTTAGACGGCGGAGAGGATATAGAATGAGAGATTGAGTAAAAGTGACTGGGGACGTTTCGCCGGCAGTTAAAGGGGGCGTAGTGTCGAGGTTTACCCGTCGAGATGTCAGTAAATTTTAGAGTCGCAGTTCAGGAGTGATAGTTGAATGGATTTCGGGGATGGTTGGGTCAGCAGTTGATCAAAGTCCGTATCGTTTTGTTGGGCCGCCGCCATGACCACTAGGTCAATAGAAGTTGTGGATATATTAGGGGTATGCACGCGATACAGAGCGTCCGCGACCGAGTTGCTTGAACCATCGATGTAACGGATGGCCGTCGTGAAGTGAGAAAGCAAATTTAAGTGGCGCGTATTGCTCGAGGAATATCTGTCCGGCAAAGTGCTGAAGGCGTGCGTTAACGGCTTGTGATCATTAAGGATGGTGAACTGGCCTCCTTCTAACATGTGTCGGCGAGGTAGATACCAGCAGTTCTCTGCCTAATGTACCGTACCTCGTTTGGACAGGTTGTAGCCTCCGGAAGAAAAGCGATGATGATCTGATTTCATTGCTGAGGACCTGCTGCCAAGCGGTTCCGAGAGCGGACTTAGATGCACTGAGCTTTAGAACCGATCGTGCGAGTTCGTCAGTGGAGTTTTCCAGGGTCTCCTTGATGGATGTAGACGCAGCGGTAGCCTCTAAGGTGGAGACGGACATTTTGGGCTGATTCTGCAGAAAATCATTCAGGGGTTTCAGCATGTCAAGGCATTGAGTATAAAGCGACAATAACTGACAATCCTCAACAATCGACTGGGTTCTTGATAAATTAAAGAAATGGATAATCCAAACTTACGTTGGTTTTCTCCGACAGTGACCTGTGTTAATGTTGGCGCCACGGTGGTTTAAACGTTCAAAGATAGATACTCATGTGCATTGTTGCTGGCAGCCAGTATGTCGCCAATGTAAACAAACACAAACTCTAGTCAGCGTAAAACTTAGACCATGGAGCGTTGGAAGGTTTGGGCGGCGTTTCTGAGGCCGAAAGTTATACGAACAGATTCGAATAAGCCAATTGGGGTTGTGATCGCCTGTTTTTCTGAGGCAGAGAATGAGGTCCAGGAGATTGTGAGATGTTAAAGTCACCACCTATTAGTTTGTGCTAGCAAGGCATGCGGGAAACTTCTTTTTCAGGTCCTGTGAGACGATCTCTACGAAACATGTGATACCGTACGATTCCCACCTGACTGTCCAGAGTATCGGGGAGCACCACTTCTCAGTCACCGGAAGGATATGGGGATTAGATAAAAAGACAAATGATGTGAAAATGCGCATCTTACTTACCAATGATCGTGTGCCAATGAGCAGTAAATTGATGGAATGCCTTTTGTTAGGCAGAACATTTAATCTGCCAAAGAACTTTATGACAGATAGGGTAATGTGTTGTGAAATATCAAACGGAATGGCCCGATCTAAGGAATGTATCAAATTTCTGCTCATATTCTAACGGGTGTCGCAAAGTTTCGACTCCACGATCAAAAATGATGGGAGTGTCAATATGGTAGAATGACTGAGTGGTGCATGGGGATAGGTACTAGGTGGTAGTGAATGAAATATCGAAGGGTGCAGTAAAAAGGGCTGGTCTGGTTGACATTTGAGTTGGCAGAGTGGCGGAGTACTCACCGGAGCATACATATCAGGAATTTGGCTCTTAATATGGCCCATGTTTTGGGTAGGGGGATGAGTTACTACGGAGCTGTTGGTTAATGGGCGAGAACCGTGAACCCCAGTACAGTTTTAGGTTGGCTTGAAAGCACTGGGGGGAAAACTATGCAGTTTGATCTGTGAAGCGTTGTTCATTAAAATGTGGTTCTTCGTACCAGATTCACGGCGCTTGTGAAGTACTTTGATTCACACTTATATTGCAAATCCAGAATATTATTATCTAGTAGACACCGTCCTGGTCTTACTGCTGAGTTAGAGATTTCCTCAAATGTTTTGGATTTGACGTTGCTACCTACACTAACTGCAGGTAATAGAAGGAAATGTCCCTGATAAGACGTAGATTGCTATGTTCATCCAGCCGCGTCAATATCAGCGGGATTTACGCTGGTCCTCCCAGTGCTGTGGGTAACTTTGTGTGCCTTGGACATAAAATTCTTTTCATTCAACGCCTCGGTTGACGGACGAAATCGCTGAACTCTAGGGGGGTGTTTTTCGCAATGATCATTGGTCTCTCTGTAGAAACTTGAACGCACCTTGTATCACCAGAGTTAGACGTGGTTTGCCCCTCAGTATCCTTCTGGACGAGCGACGTAACGGTGTTTACAGTTGCAACTTGCCGATTCAGGGAACTCGTCGAACAGTCGAGATCAACAGTCAACTCAATACGATTGCTGACTGTGTTACATGGGCTGTTTTCTCAGCAAACATTGACTCACAAGATATACCTACGAAGTGCCGTCGTTCCACCAAAAACTGTTATGGACTTAAACTTTATGTCACGCCTGATTTGCTCTTGTCTCCTGACGAATTCGTTCGTCACAAGATCCTCAGCTCGAACGTACACTACATCAACGCTGTCCGAGGTATGCAAAACGACTAGCAGACGCGAAATAGAAATAAGAATAACTGGGGGAGTCCAACGTATAGTGTACAGAAACCACAATAGGTCTCTGTCAGTGCTTAATGACACTGGTGTAGCTAGGGAGGTTGAGGATCCCGACCTCGAATGTGCGAGCAAGCCGTAGGTGTATATGGCGCCGTTGGCGTGCGTAGACCGACAAGCATGCGAACAAACAAACGCGGTTGCATGCAGCAAGCAGACGGAAACAGTGATCCCTACGAACCTGAGTACAGTGTGAACTAGGATTTTAGGAAGAATCTCACACATCGTACGGCAGGTGGACCGGGGTTATCCTCAGGTCGCTGCAGTTCACTTGTCGGCTCGGTATATTAAACCGCTTCTTGACTCTATGCTATATACTTTTGTTCGTCGCAATATTACATGCTCGTAATTGTGTACTAAGATCTGAATGTGAAATATCCGTTAGTTCATTGCACGAGTGCCAAAAGGCGTTTCACCAGAAGGACTGGGTGAATCTCTTAAATGAAGGAGGACAACGTAATGTGACTGCGCCGAAAGCAGACGAATGAGAAAGGCAGAAGGCGACAGTATTCGGTTGAGATGGCGTGGTTGATCAAGAAAGATACTAAGCGTTCATACGCGTTGTTATCCTTCGTATGCATCCATCAAAATAAACGTTGGTTGACGGTGTGTTGTTTCAACGGCTTCGAGTGTGAACTCGCGTACAGGGGACTATTACCGGATGTAACGTGCTCAATCTCTCTAGACAGGGTTTATCTCACCATGCTTCACACAGGGTGGCTTTCACGAAAACCCGATGAAGTGGGTGCCATACCCTGGTGAATTTTGTAGAGAAATCGTGAAGTGAATTGTGAGGATGGTCGAGAAAGTCCCTTTTAAACAGCTCGTTCAATGGTCATGAGAGAAGGTGAGTGAAATACTTGTTGTTGTGAATTGAAGACAACGGCTATTGTCTCACTACTCCAAGTGTGGTGATCATAGACTGACCTGGTCCATCTGCATTCCCGTAATAAATGTACACTCTTTAAACATTCCCGTTCAAGAGCCATACCGCCAAACATGCAGACTGAGCGGTTCACTGCCTCAAATTCCCAGAATCACCATTTCGTCGAAAAAATTGAATGGCTGATTCAACTTCTCCCCTACGGTTACTTTGAGCGCCTAAAACAATTTTTCAGTCTGTGATATAAAATCATTCCTTTGCTACTAAAAAATGTTCGGATAAGCAGGGTTACCTAATTTTATCACATAACATGCCTGGTGTGAGAGTGGTGTGACCAATACCAGTTAGTCAGGCATTTCAGACTGACCCTACTTGTAATTTTTAATGTTGCAACCGACCTAATCAATAGGACCAGTAAACGATCCATACCAATTTATATTCAATTAGGCTATCCGGTTTCTTGCTCTGAAACGAAGTCCCCAAATACTATTCCAGCCGGAAGTATCGTGTTCCATCTCTCCAACGTTTCTAAATATGGATTTAATTTTGCTGAATCCCTAATGTCATTGAACCGATGAAGAGCCGTTGTCACCGTTTTATCTTATGTAACTCTGTATATGGATGAGAACACTTGTATGTAAGTGATGCCTGTTTAGTGACATAGTAACGCAGGGGGGATTTCACAAACATGCACAGTTATCACTGATTTCTTCTTTGTGAATTTCACAGCAGCAGCATTTCACAATAATGTGTTGAACCTGGTTGTGTTGATTGCATTGCAGCTGAGTGGTGGCGTGTAAACGATTCTAATGTGTTTCGACCGCCCAGATAATCTTCATAGATTTGTGAGAAGGCAGCGGTCTCGAAGCATTGCACATAAATTTCTTAACATTAAATGTATATTTTTCTACTGAGTAGGGTACGTTTGCCTTCATTTCCTGGATGGATGATAGATTGTGTGAATACTGATACTAAGTTGGAAATGCCCAGGTCACAGGTGACCTGCGGACTTTCACGAATCTAGTACTATGACCCCATTCGCATTACCAGCGTTGTTAGAGACCGTGTGGATTAGGAAGTTTAGCTGGAGCAACACTCACAGCTCCTAACGTGAATTCGGTAACGAAGGAGCCGTATGAGATTTCCATGAGTTTTGGAATACTTGGCAACTTCTGGAAAATCCCTGGTTATTTTTTTAAATTCGGAAAAAATCTGTGCCCCTTACTGCTGCGCACTACCAAACATTACTCAGATTTTCATTCGCGGGTATTTATATTCATCGGTCCCATATGCAATTTGATGCGTTTTGTTACACGAGATGAAAGTGTACGTAACAAGACAATGACACGATTGTGCTTAAACATTCGCTCTCGAAATGTCGTTATTGAACGGCAAACGTGAATGCACCTCAAAACGATATCCACTTTTAGTGAAGACAGACGAATGCTGTTGTGTAACTGTATTTGTTTAGAATGTTTTCTAATGTATCCTGCGTATGCTCGCTTCGCGATTGGTCTGGCTTCACGTTTCCCTTGAGCACCGGTTTTTCGGATTACTGATTCATTCATATTAAAACACACGCATAGCGAAGGCGAAAAACACAAATCTATTAGTTCGCAGTATGTTCCGTAAAATCGCGCGTGAAACACACGAACTTTCATAACAGCTGCTGATGAAAACTTGCTTACTGTTGTCTCCCATGGCACTTCTTTCCCAGCCAATTCCACCTAGCCTATCGCAAATCCTGAGAGGTCTTTGATTATGTAGCTTGGAAGACTAACATATTAGACTCGATTGGAACGTAAACTGAATTGGAGAAATTTCACAGATTTTAGGCGATGTGGGTTACTTCTAAATCCGGAAGAAACTTGCACGCAGTCTACTAACTATGTGATCAATCATGCATGTCTAATTGGCTCAGAATGTAACATTCGCATGTTCGCAAATGATGACGGAGATAATCCTTCACGGGATCCGTGAATTTCGTGCAGCGAACTTGTAAAATCTGCAGATATATTCGTGTTATCCAATTCAATGTGAGTCGTATCAACGGGAGTACCAGCCACTAAATTTGAAAGATCGTCCACTAACTGCACCCGCAATTAGATTGGGGGGAAAGTAAGGGTCAGGCGCGGCACAAAGATGAAACATACTTCAGAAACACCGGAATGAGACGTTTATGAAAATGATGACGCTACAACCAATGATGAATTTTGTTCAATTCACATGGACCAAACTATCCCAATAGCCACCGGTGATGAGAATATCACCTGGTGAAATTCGGCTAAGTTGAGTGATTCTGTGCGCAATGCCAAATGTGCAGTAAACAATGAAATCCTAAACGTTCTGAGTTGTTTGTTTCCACGCTAACTAATGGTTACTGACTTGCGAGATATTCCCCGAAGTATGGATGATCCGTTCTAAATACGATTTCGCGCGTCCTTCAATATATAGTGCATCTGCATGTGAATAGTACACACTTGTAGATGAACAGCCCAATCAGCACTGACACGAGCCACTAGCCAGTTCAGTCGTTTAAACTACTTTTTCCAGGTTTATGTGGCCAGCTTAGGAGACCATCGATATACTGCCTTGCCTTATTCAGCTTTGTGGCCATTGTTCGAATTTAGCTGGCCATTCAAATTCTGTTAGGTTGCCGAAGAATTATTGAAAGAAATGTTTGTCCCAGTTCTCGTCCTCAACTCAGTTGTAAGTTTCGTATGGTCGGGCGCTAAGTCACCAATAGCTATTTGCTCATTCTGATCTGAGTCTGACGAGCTAACTTGCTGAATGTCATTTCTGTAAACATTTCGGGAAGACTTGGTGCACTGTATCTAACAGGTGCGCTAGAATTACGCTCGAAACGGACTTCACCTGGCCCTTGGCTAGCCATGTGGGATGGCACTCACGTATCATCCTCGGAAGTGGCTTTCAAACCCATTTACCACCTGCTCAGTCGTCAATCCAGAGGAGTCAAATTTCGTATTTTGGTAACCGTGGGAGCGATCACAATTCGATTGTGCAATCCACAGTTGTGTGCTCAGAAGGAGTTTGTTCAGGCCCTATGTTACCCACTTGACCACTCCGGGGGCCAATTTTGTCACCTAATAATGCTCCAATTCACAACCATTTGACGTGGTTAAGTGACTAATTGCGTTCGATTTTCTCTCGCTTGACGACCATGATGGTATGAAATGTTGTGTAATTGGCCCGATGTTGAACACCCACAAACAGACTGTTCGCCAAAATGGCCTTCGAATTCTAATGAACGCATGGGCCCATTTGACTCATATAAGAAGTGCAAAACACTATCAGGCACAATAAGACAGAACGTATATTGTTGAATTGTGTTTTCACTTGCACGGAATATTAGCACGTCAGTCACGCTGATCACAATATTCAGATTGTTCCTTATCGTATTGATAGAACCACGTTCAATATCAGCACTGTAACGAGCAACTTGGACGATCTAGTTCCGTGTGCCCGTTACACTCGCGAACCCACTTTGTGCAACGTGGAGACACTAGGGACCGTGTTCCTCAGACGTGGGGGTTCCAACGACAGTACTGTAAAAGAGGATAACAGAATCAAGAGTGAGCCGAAGGCTCAATGAGACGAACACACGACCTACACAAACAAAAACCAAAATAGCGTCGACAGCATGCTGCATTACAGCACACATAATTATGTATAATCCTCTGCCATCTGCCCATTTTAAGATATGTATGTATACATACATATATACATATCTTTAGCCAGCCCAGGCCGCGCATGAGACTAGGCTACCACAACACAGAATCTGACTCTTCTGCTGAGTTCACATAATTTGACCTGTGGCCCACGCAAGATTGACGGAAATAATGACGAACGTCTTCGGTGATATGCAAGGTAGCGACGTTGAAAAAATATACAAACACTCAAACTGATCGCCAATGAATTGCGTGGACAAAGTTATTGGAACAATTGATTTCACTATCCACTGTACAGTGTGAAAGTGTTGCAGGTCTAAGAATGCATAGATGAATGGTCAGTCTCAGCTGATTTGTGGAGAAAAGCAGAGTAGGAATGTTAACTGTCGTGTTTCCGATGATACAGCATGTAACTCATTCAGCGTCCTTGTGGAAAGATCCGTGGACGTTGGATCGTCGGTGCAGTTGTATGATGCTGAATTGGGACGTGGTGATTCAAGCGCTGGAATCCCATTTGGGTCATGTGTAGACGATGTCGATGAGTGTCAGTGTTGGTCTCATGAGGCAGGTGAAATTGATGGTGTTCTCAACTCTTCGTCGAATCTCGCCGAGACAGGAACCGTTAGATTTAATGGGGATCTAATGAGATACCTTCGTTTATTTTTAGTCTGATGTGTCAAACGTTGTGCAAGACTCTGAAGTTCGGCTGTTTTATTTTAGTTACTAGTGCGACGGCGAAGTAAAGGGAGCCATCGAAAGTTGCTTTATCCTGGAGCCTTAGGAGTGTTTTCTTTGGGCCATGGGGACATTTAGAACAAGGTTTGGTCGCCCGCGCTCACAGGCTCTGGCCCGCATCAGTCAACTAATTGGTGAGCCAATCGTGGAGACAAATGATGAGGGTGCATTGAACAATCTAGCGGTACAGGTGAAAGCTTTTCTCAGTACACTACAGCAGATGCCGTACGAGGCAGATCTGAATGCTTCGGTAAATTTGGTGGCAGAAGTTGGATGATTGCCACGTCCATTGCAGTTGGAATGACCCAAAAGTACCCTTGGTATGATCTGAATACTTTGACAACCTGCCTTCAAGGATGTGTTTGAGGTCGCATGCGATTGTGCAAATATAGCAACCGCACAAGCTATGTATACACGGGAATCAAGCCAAAGACGCGACAGGTTTTATAAGGGTGAACGATCCGGGGCCCGTGGAAACCGCATCGTGTCACTGGCCACCCACGTAAAGGACGTACGTAATCTGAGATAGATTTGACCTTGCCTAGCATGTGATGGCGGTCATTTTATTGATCAGTGTTCATGCCCAGGTAGCACGACAGTTCTGAGCGTCGTGACGAAACTCTTGAAAGACACCTGATTGACCGCCAAATGAGAACAATTTCGTTACCAACGCCTGTCCGCTAACTTTTAAAAGCCCCGATTAACGGACACGTTATTTTCAAGCCAGACCCCAATGCGATCAAGCCTTCGCGCAGCGGTATCTATATATTACGAGTATTTTGAAACGAACGGTTTTCAGCGATAAACATGTACCGGGAAAACATTGAACGTATACAATTGTGGAAGATCCATTTGCCAGGTGACTTATCTTTCTCCCTTCTATTTGCTTACTTTGCTCTCCGCGTTCTGCATCCATCATCGAACCTTTTGACATCAGCCTGATATTCAGATTTCAACCACAAGTGGAATATCTCGGTTGACGTTGCAAATACTGCAATATCAAACGAAACGTTACGCTGATCAATTGAATCGAACGCCTATTGGTCTGTGCTAACTCGGTGACCGTCAAACTGCAGAGTGAACTTGTAAAAATTGCGGCCTATCATACAAGTTCTCAGAATCCATCTGAGATTAATAATGAAAGAACGACAACGTACCACTTCACCGAAATCGGAACTCAAGTTCCATTAATCAAAACGGTAACCAGGCTATAATCCAAACTTTCCAATTACCGACAATCTGATGGTTGGGAATAGTGGTGGCGTTGATTGTAGCTCGGGTTAATGGTTTTGTTATTGATATGTTCGCCGAGCGTGGCAGTTGGGTTGCAAACGTTTCATCACCAAGCGAGGTGACATCATCAGTGGAAATCCAACAAAGCCATTAGCAACACGTACCTCGCTTGGCTGAACATTACCGCATCACAACAAACTGTGAATTTTACTGCAATGCCACTTGCAATCAACCACGGTGACCATATAATTATTAATAGAACAAAAACCCACCGTCAGTAATATTTCACACAATACGTCTACATACGTCACATTAAAAACCACTAGCCACTTTGAAGCAGCGCTAAAAAATAATGGTCATACACCGCGACTAAACAAAAATTAGCCGACGACAACTATGTTCCAACTAGGCAATCTAGGTCCTCCGCATTTTTCTTGTCCGTAGTGTTACAAAGAGTTGGAGAGAAATTCCACCCCCAGTGAAATTGCTAGACGTGTTACATAAAATACTCAGAAGACGGTCGACTGTATTAGCGTGTTACTAGGGCAAATTCGAGTCAGGTGCATATCAGAACGGTTATCGACTATTGAAAACAACAGACTGTGTGTTATGTCTCAAAACGAATCATTCTCCGAAAGCAGGTAGGTCCCACAATACACGCCGACCAGACGGTTGACAGTCCAAACACAATCTGCTTTCACCTCATTGAAGGGTAGCGCTTTCTACGTTTGAACGAGCAGCATTAAACTCGACAACTTCATCCAACAGCCGCGTAGCCATGGGGGTGATCCCGGGTGGGTTGCGTGGTTCTGAGAACTTGATAGAAACTCACGTGTTACTTGACTCTGTGTCTGACTAGACCCTTGTCGATGAGCAGTGGTTGAGAGAGCTGAAATTTCAGAAGACGTCCGCCATACTTACTGCTTCAACGATGAAAAAGAGTCCCAGTTTCCCTCGGATTCAAAAGGGACTGATGTATGTCCGACAGACGACAGAAAATCAATACAGGTCAATCAGGATTCGTCTGTGGAGAAGACGCTCCGGAAACACTACCCCGACGTTCATGTTTCCGATACTAGTCGTCATAAGGTCCGCGTATCTATAGGGTTGAACTTGCCGGTGGCCCAATGAACAAGGGAAAAATCACGTGGGAATCCAACAAAGCCATTCGCAACACGTACCCCGCTTGGCTGGACATTACCGCATCACACTGACGGCGAAGATTTAAAGAAGCCGCAAGATAACGTTAGATTTTGCAATCCGAGCAAAAGTTTTGGCTTTCGTGAAAATATGCATGAACCGATAGTCTCTTATATAAACGGTTGTAGTCTTACAATGTCTGCTGATGATGAGGGAGCGCTAGGGCCGAGAATATCGGCGGTGCTGCTATTTTCAAACAGTTTGAATTCAAATTTCGCATTTAAATTCACTCTACCATTAAGTTGACAGTAGTATGCATTCATCTTCGAAATTAGAGTGGCTCTTCGATTTGCATTAACCATTTCAAGTGGCAACCGTATGGCTGGCGCATACACAATATCGTCATTGGGGTAAATGGAAGCGCTCAGTAGACTGGCAGTAATGATGTTGAGAGCATGTTGAAATATGGCAAAGGATACATACAGACCAAAATGGACGAAAATTTGCCGAAGCAGTCCGAAATGAGTATTAATGGTTGTCAGAGCGCTGAGAGCTCCGTGGACCGCAGTCTCTGGGAAAGGATTCTTTAAGTGAAACTTTGGAAACATTTTGAGTAGTGAGAACTAGTGCAGAATGTTCTTTCGTTCGACAGTGGCACAAATCCCTTGAAAAAGGAATTTGTTGAGCGTGAGTCCATAACCACGGTGAAGTTGATTTGATTCACGGTCACGTTTAAGCGAACTCACGATGGGCGTAGTGAAATACTAGAGAAGCGTTAACATCATTTTTCCACGAGTTGATCGATTGCAATCCTGACCGACTCATGGTACTCAGAAGGAACAATCCGTCGCTTCATAAAAATCAGATTGCCTTTGTTATCCAGCAAAATCGGTTTAATACACTCACCGCCAGAGGCGTTCGTTGTGCATTTCTGAATTTTGTGCATCCGAAAACGGTGAGACAGAAATGTTCGAAGGTTTCACATTTTCCAAACCAACAATCGATGCCTACGATCAATCACCACTTGTTAACACTGGACTCAGAATCAGAAGACGTAAACTGGCAAGAACCAGGAATTGTTGACACATGTCCAATGGTATCTTTGACAGAAACTCCAGAAGGTTGTGTAGCTATCCTCTTCAAGCACACTTCGATATGAACACGGATAGTTGAATCGGCGCTAGTAGTGTCTACAATAAATGCATGCTCAATGGTGTCATTAACTGGATGAGCTTGTTTAATGTGACTTGGAAGATTAATATAATCAGCAGCAAGAACAATGGGATGAAAGTTGGAACTCAAGTCTCCATCGTCGAACTTAGGATTCCGTAGGGGAAGACTTGAACTATGACACACGGATTGAATGTGGCCAGATGTAGTTCGTTCGTGGCAATTAACGTTCGAAAGTCGATGGGCCAACCGAGAACGTTTGCTACCACATGACTTGCACTTGCTCCGATAGTGAGTAGCATTCGAATCTGTTTCACGTTGGATATTGTCGATTGTATTCGGAATGATCGCCCTACCGTACAATCGCCTCTGTTGACCTGTTCTTCCCACATTGTTGTTGTATAAAATCATCAGTTCATTTATCTCAGCAGCTTCCTCATACTGATTCTAGCGATCAAACGACCGCACAGTTAAGAGTGTAGTTAGCTTTCGAAAATACGCCGAGCTGCTTGTGTTTGGGATTCTGGAAGGAAATGCGCGTTATCCCCATTTTCCCTTCTCATGAGGTTATGAGAGCTGACCCGCTTAGCTGGTTTAGAGTTCACAGGTAAAATATGTGAGATCGAGCGAGCACAAGGTTTTCACCAAGCTGTACGCATCTGTATATTCAAGCGTTCTGAATAGTCTCCATCTTCTCTCGTTGAAGTAAGGGTATTGAGAGGTGCAAGCGGACAGAAATCCATAATAAAATTTAGCGAATGCTGCGACGCCCATTGAGACGATTTCAGAGATGAAATGAAGTAATCAGCTTTGCTGGAACAGAGGGCTAATTTGGACGCAGTAATACTAAGGCCCGTATTTAGCAAATGTACCTCACAAGCTGAGTTGCATATACGGTTACCAACAACGTACTGAAGGAACTGTACTGAAAAGTAGGATTAGTGTAAAACACCACCAATCTCAATGTAACTTAGGCGTTATTCAACCAGAATACCGCAAAATCGTCCACCACAACGACAGAGTGAGTTGAATCCATCAGATATGACATAACAGCATTGTTGACAGATTTTATCATCCCGATGTTGAGCCAAGCTGGGTGGTGTTCTCGGATCCGTTCAACTAAGCGTTTGGCCGCACCATCAATGTAACTGGTTCCACAGAAACAAGCGAAAGAGTATATAGAAAACAATGCTGCAGAAACAGGCACTTTATCTTTCACAGTGGGCAAACACCGGATTGGACGTAAAGTGGACGCGTGAAATTTGCGGCGTAAAATGTTGTATAACTGTACACACGAACCTACGTGTGTTAGTTTCGGCCAGCGTATCGTCTTCGAAAGGCAACCTGATGTGTGCTCTTGGTGCCTCTGGCCTCTTTCACTTCGTTGTTGCATTATTCTGACTAGGAACCTTTCCGGGTAGCCATCTTGTATCAATATCGTACGCATGAACGCCGAGTTAAATTACCCTATTGATTCGTTAGAATAGCCTATGTGCTCACATCTAGTGGTTTCCAATATCTACCCGTACTGATTCGATTCCGAAGTTTATCCACTGACTCGAGTGCTTATCTCGGAGAAGTCGATACTGAACCATTTGCACCGATGGCACATGGATTTTTCTGTGTCGCAGGCGTATCCTAATGTGGGTCCGTGTAAACTAGTGTTCGATGAATTCCTCCAGAACAAATCAGTTTTCCATCATCAACTGTGTAATGATAATTCGAACTCTACCAAAAGTGGCTAGCTGCCTCGTGACTGTAACTCGCCGTGCATGCTATGGAATAAAAAGAAAAGAACCGCTGCCTAAGGCGGGTCCGGAGACGGATCATGGAAAGCTATCCGTTATGATATAGGTAATTGTCAGATTTAGCTGAGATTAAATGGCATATGGAGCAATGACCACGAAGTTGTGTAGAGAAACCAAGTAGCTCGGTGGTTAAAAAGTAAACAGGAATAATTACAAAGAGCTTCCGTGGACCAGACGTTCGAAAGCTGTGTGCTATATGCTGCCGTGACTCTCAACGATTCTGAGGTTGAACGGTGTGCTGAAACCAAATCGCATGCTGGGCGACGGCGTTCATTGTGTTTCTGAATGTAAACTGTTGTCATTTATCATGAACAAATTTACATGTCAGTTGATTTGCTTGGCCAAATTGCGGTTGCGCAGGTGACTATCATTTAAGAAACCGGCTGAGGCGATAAGGAACTTCGTAATGACGACCTGATGAGAAGTGCGTACACAAGTGAGGTTACGCGATTGTTCAGCGTTTCGTCTAATAATAATCCTAACTGAGTCACGTTAGTTTCTTGTATAAGAGAGTTTGTATTGACCAACATGAAAACCGGGCAAAAGACTGACTTTTGATCTGCGATGGTCCGAAGCGCTAAACAACGTCCATCAAGTGCAATCTGAGAGAATATTCCGGTACTCTATTAGGGCTCAAGGTTCCTTTATGTTTCTGCTGTCCGAGTCAGTAGTGCAGCAGTCCGTTTCTGTCTTTAAACCTCCGATAAACAAAACGCGTGATTTGGAACTATAGAATTCTCTGTCATACTCACGGCTATGAGCTTCAAGTAGCTGCATCTTGAGAGCAAAACTATTAAACTTGGAACAAAAATGATGTGAATGAATAACTGTTTCAGCTACAGGTTTGCTGTGGTGTACAACTCCCATGACTACCGCCAGTTTCGTAAGGAAGTAAAACGAAATTCGTAAAACATTTGAAAACCCATGTTTCACAATCCCGTTTTTCAGTCATTCATAGGTAACATGACACCATATCGAAAGTAAGTTGACTATCGTTGGAAAAATAAAAGTGAGGAGACAGTGAAATATTTAGCGCTCACTTCGCTACTACAACAATCATGCTGGCTAACTTATATTGCAACAAGGCTGTAGTACGTCCCAATGAACATACATGCCACACCGTGAAATTAGTCTGAATTACTCGAAACCAATCACAGGCATGAATCGATCGAATCCATTACAACTCTGTAGGCATCACCATTAAAATATCGGATGGGCTGAAGACTTTGTTGTGTAAACAAAAGTATGTTTAGCATACTAGTTTATGCTGTAAGTTTTCTGAGGCTACGGAACGTGTTGATCTTCTAGTTGATTCTAGGTGCGCTTCGGATGAGATCGTTTGGTCGCCACGGTCTACGATCGATCCCGGTTGATCAGTGCGTAATGAATTAGCGTTCCATAACCAAAGCAATGATGGGATAATATGGTTTGGAGAGCAAAATGCGGACCATCACGACAATTTATCCACTAGCCTGTGGACGACGAAAGGCTGTCTGCACAAACGATGCATTCGTACCATTCAAGCGTAGAACGACTGAGGCTAGCGAGGTTATCGCGGAATGTGGGCCAGGTAATGCAATATTTATAAATTCACCACACCATCTGTGGTCTGCCAGACAACGTTATACACTGCTTTTGCGGAAGCACTAGACGGTGTGTAAAGTTTCTGTTTTGTGACTCCGGTAGTGAGACATACCTTTCTAAGTTTGTCAAATTGCTGTTGCCACCTGATTGCTGAAAATGATTACTTCTCCTAAATCAGCATACGCCGCTAGTCACCGCATTTGTTTCTATCCACTTGTAATCAGCCGACTATCGGTTAGTCTGTTTCTGTACTCTCTGAATCGAGCTTAAAGAGTATGTAAATGTTAGTTGCTCCTGTTTCCAAGAAATTGCCGTATATTTTCGCTAACTGCTTGCCTCCAGCACTAAACCAATTGGCTATCCCTCTAAGTTCCATTGAATGAGTTCGCAAAGTTGGCTCCCAATATCTACTCGTTAACATAACGCTTTGCCCGTATCGAAATACTACCCTGGTCAGAAGATAAAGATACCATGTTTGTTCAGAATCTGTGAGCTTTCCATGGCCCATTCTGCCTGCTCCTAGCACATCAGATACCAGTGAACACACGGTCTGTTCTAACACCTACTTGAAACTCTCATGACGCAAAACAGAAGCGATACGAAAACATTGATGTGCAGTGCACATAATTATGCGAACTTGGGGGCGTTTTGCGTGAGATTGCTCACAAATGATGGCAGAACACGTTGCAAAATAATCCTGAATGTTACGATGAGTTTCAGAATTAGAGCCATTCCAAAATCCTTGAGACGTTTCGTGGATAGAAACGACCGGTTGCCTTTAGATCAGCATGATTACGCTATCGTCCCCCCTCACACTCCAGTCTATCCAATAGCCCCAGTCGTTCCAACATTGGCCATAGGTTGTCTGCAGCTCGGCGCTTGAATCGGTTTTAATGCATGTGCCACGTTTGGGGAACTACATCAACAAACCAACAATATGAACAACGATGTCTCCGTTGCATGAACGATTGTGCAATTGCTTGTTGATGGCTTGTCGCGTAAAAATAATGGGCGCCCACGCTGCCATTTTTCGGAAAAGGAGGTCATGAAAATTATGATAAATCGGGTGAAGACACCTCACCCTCATTGTTCTGAACACTACTACGAGGTACGTAGCTGGGTGGAAAATTTATCTGTGATTCAAAAACATACATATCCTATGGAAACTGAGTCCGAAGAGTGTGTTTATCAGGTTCCGGGCAAAAATGGTGGACTAATTATTTTACATCTATTTATGTGAAGGTGGACACGATGACAGAAATGAGTCAAGAGCACGCTTTTGCTCAAATGACCCGGGGACTAAGTAACGCAACAGACGCAAACGTGGCCTCTTTCGGCAGGTCAGAAACAACGTACAATTTTTCTAGCTTGTGTCCTCCATCATCAAACAGGATAAGCAAACAAATTTGAGTTTCCAGCCTCGAAAGTCAAACGGCTTTGTCATGAGTATGATTTGTACATATTGTGACAGGTTTGTGCTGTAACTATAGTTCAACAATCATGATAACACAGAATGCATATTGGAGAACCGTATGTCGTTACTTGTACAGGATATTAGCATAATAAAACCATTGCATAAAATATGGAGACGAGGCATATCGGTCATGTTCATTACATCCACCACACCTTGAATGAGCGTGTAGATATCTGTAAGTCCGTGGTGGTATGGATTCCAAACGTTCAGATCCGCTGACTTTCGGTTCTTCAAGTGTTTTATTTAATTCAGGAATAGCTTGCGTTTCAGTTGTGTTGTTTCCTTCATATGCAACAAGATTACCTATGAATACCTCATTAGAATTCGGAGCAAAAGAGTTTGTATCAACAGGCTAACCTCCAGAATTGAACTCAAACTGGTCAACATGTCTTTGATGGCAGAAAAGTTCTTCCAAGTCAAGAACAGTGACCATGCGATTCCCATGAAATGAAAGAAACACTCTATTAGCAGGACATAAATCGTTGCCTTTGGAAAATGTAACATCAGCTATTTTGTTACAGTCAAGACTAGTATGCAGCGAACGAGATTTGAAGAAGATTGCGAGACTCTTTCCAGTTACTGAATTTGATGCGTTTCTGTACTGCATGAGAAAATTATCGACTTCTGGATGAAGTTTCACAGATGAGTTCGGTGTTTAAGAGGCAATGGCAGGTTCAAGCCTACGTACAAAATTTTCTGCAATTCCATTGGACTGCGGATGTCGCGGAGCAGTAAACAAATGTCGACATCCAAGTCCCTTGATCCATTCCTCTAATAACTTCGCAGTGAATTGAGTACCATTGTCGGTGACTAAAACAGCAGGTATACCCAGACGACGGAATACTCTCCTCAAAGCATGTTGTGTAAAGTCTACACTCGAAGATGTGAGAAAAACTTCAGACCATCTAGACTAAGCATCAATGATCACTAGGGCATAGTATTTCCCCAGGAAAGGACCACAGTAGTCAGCGTCAGCTCTCTGAAATGTTTCGAACGCAACAGGCCATGAGAGCCATTTTGACTGTTTCGTATGAATCGTGTGCACACATTCAGTTTTTAGCAGTGAGTTTAATATCTGTTTCTAATTACGGCCACCATCAAGATAAGCGTGCAATCGACTTCATCTTGTCAACTGCTAAATGTCCGGAATGCAAGTCCGCAAGAACTTCAGATCTTAGAGTCGGTGGAATTGCATCACAATCATCAAAACACAATAATTCATCCGGAGTAATAAACAAACTGCCACGTCGACGGCAAAATACAAGAAATCTACGCCGCTCGTGTTGTGTCCAGCCACGTCTAATGGTAGAGATAACAGGACTGAAGTATTTACGATTGTCACACACTGGTGCATCCCTGTTAACTGGCAGTGGTTGAATTAGTAAGGAGTCAGCGTCGTTAGGGCCTGAGTCCGGTGACGGAATTGTGGATAAGATCACAACATGGAGAGTTGTTTCTTGTAGTACGATGAACAGCTGTGTAATTATAGGAGCTAACAGCAGTGCTCCAGCGTTGCACCATGGCAGCGGATGACTTTGCCAGCGATTTCCCAGGATGATGCATGACATTTAAGGCTTCGTGATCTGTTTCGATGGTGAATGGCAGATCAAAAAGATACTTGTGCAGTCTTTCAACATCCCAATGTAATCCAAGGGCTTCACGTTAGGTCTGAGAATACACACGTTCGGCTTTAGATAGACGGGGTGAAATGCACATAACGGGTCCACCACACTGTGCAGGAGCCGCACCTATTCTAGTGGGAAAAGCATCGGTAATTACAGTTGAATGATCCTTGACAGAGAACGGCTTCAAAACAGTGGTAGTTCGAAAATGAAAAAGTGAAGTGTGAGACGCTTTCTCGTGGTTAGTTGACAAAGAAATATCGCTGATGGATAACATATCAAATAGAGAAGTTGTACATTGAGTGAAGTTCTGAATGGAATATGAGTAGTATTGGAGTGCACCCAAAACAGAACTGAGTTCATGAAGGTCAGTCGATGATGGTGCATTCACTAATGGGGTTGAGCGTTGCACAGCTGGCTTGAAGCCATAGCTATCAACAACTCAACCAGGGTGTGAGGAAGAAGAGACTGAAATGTTGCACTTTTTGGGGTTGATGACCACACTGGAGTCAAAAAGTCGTCTCAACTGAGAAGAAGGACGATAAACATGGGTAGGCTTATCAGCAGCATGAACTTCCTTGACAGAGAACGGCTTCAAAACAGTGGTAGTTCGAAAATGAAAAAGTGAAGTGTGAGACGCTTTCTCGTGGTTAGTTGACAAAGAAATATCGCTGATGGATAACATATCAAATAGAGAAGTTGTACATTGAGTGAAGTTCTGAATGGAATATGAGTAGTATTGGAGTGCACCCAAAACAGAACTGAGTTCATGAAGGTCAGTCGATGATGGTGCATTCACTAATGGGGTTGAGCGTTGCACAGCTGGCTTGAAGCCATAGCTATCAACAACTCAACCAGGGTGTGAGGAAGAAGAGACTGAAATGTTGCACTTTTTGGGGTTGATGACCACACTGGAGTCAAAAAGTCGTCTCAACTGAGAAGAAGGACGATAAACATGGGTAGGCTTATCAGCAGCATGAACAACAACATCATATTGATAAGTTTTCATACCATTTGGGTCTTTCGTAATTCTATTCATGACGTTCTAGAGTACAGCTCGCGGAAAGTTTAAACCAAACGGTAGAAAATTGTATCGATACAGTCCAATTGGTGTGCTAATCACAGTCAATTTGCTCGATACATCATCAAGTGGTATTTTTAGGTAAGCATGCTTTAAATCGATCTTTGGAAAAACCTTAGAACCCGACAACTGATACAGTAGACCCTCAGGTTTTTCTGTTGTGCAGGTACGTTGTAGTAGGCGTGTATTCAACGTCAACCTATAGTCATTAGAAATTCTCGGTGTAACCCCATCAGCCTTTAATGGTGTCACTATTGGAGTCACTCAGTTTGACGAGTCAATAAGTGTTATTGCTGCTCTGTCACACGAGGATTGCAAATTTTGCCTACCGGTTCGCGCAAACCAAATGGAATGGTTCGTCTATTAACAAAGATTTGGTCTCCAGTAGATTCAAGTGTCACATTTGGTATCCGCATTCCTCAGACACAAAATGTCACTCAGACGTGTACTTGACATGCACAACTTTCCTGCACATGTGCCTGCACAATTGCTAGTAGAAATTCTGGGACCAGTGAGAAGAGAAACAAATACATACTGTCTACAACATATTCTCCAATTCGTGGTCACTTCTGTAAACATTAACGTGCCGAACAACATAATTGCTCCTTCCTGTGTCGAAGTTATTCACTAACGGATCGTTGACAGAAACCGATAATTTTGTATGCGACTACACACGAGACCACAAACTCGGCGTCACACTCCCCTTAGGTGTTACAAGAATGAGTGCTGTTTTGCACACGCAACATTCAATTCCAGTTTAACGGACATTCATATGAGCAGCTGACAAGTTACACAAAATCTACCGGAAATTTTTAGCAAGCCTAATAACAAGGTGAGATTGAGTTCGAGGTGAGTAGGTGATGAGCGAATACCCTTTCATTTGTCGTAACGACACGTTGACCGGAAGGTTCGTTACAGACAAGCGTATTTAGGAAGAATACATGGACCAGTCAATACCTGCATCTCTATAGCTGCGTACCGAGCAGTCTCTAACATGGTCTGATACGTTAGTACGAGGCGAGCAAAAAGGGTGGAGATGCTCCGGAATCAAATCAGTAGTGCTATCGGCACGACTTATTACGCTGCATGCTCTGTTTTCACACGTCGCTGAAAACGAGTAGATCTAGTATATTCGAAACACAACGTGCCTGTTAATGTCGCCCTGTTCTAAGTTAATTCCCTTGACTGTTTCGGTGGTTCAAAATACATGGGATACACCAAAAGACGTGTAGCTAAAAGAATCCGTGAACACGGCCCCACATGGCTCCACATACGAAGAGAGCATTGCGTACCGTCTATTTAATACAGGCCACCTTGTCGCGAGAGATCAAATGCCGCATCCTGTCCACAGCCGAGGCGGTCGCAGTCCGACTAGGTCAACGGGACTTGTGTGCACGTAAATAATTTTTCCAAATACTGAATATTCCTTGAACAAACAGGGTCACCCAACCGATGGAAATATTTATCTGCTGCCAACGTCCCAGCTCAGTTTGCGCTGGAATCCACAACGCTACCGATGGGCATTGACTTTCAATATCTGATGAGTGTGTTGACACATTCACAATTTAAGTGAAACCCAATCGCGGATATTTTAGACTTCGGCTGTTGTCATTTGTACTTTGACTTGTGAGTGAAATGTTTGAGGACACTCTCAACTCAATTACGCCTCACGTGTTGCTACAGCGTGATTGTTTGTTTGCATGGTGCAAGGATCTTCATATTGAAGGTCGGAGTGTAGACATCCGTGTTTCAGAAAGTCAGGTCCCCGAAATTATTCTCCAACATTTAGTGTTTAATTCTGACCACTCAGCTC
>QNGE01005160.1:5400-22507 GCA_008508345.1 Paragonimus westermani | reverse complement strand
TAGTAGTAGTAGTAGTAGTAGTAGTAGTAGTAGTAGTAGTAGTAGTAGTAGTAGTAGTAGTAGTAGTAGCAGTAAATAGAATGGGCTTTGGAAACCTTACATAACCTGAGCAAACATGGTGTCGCTATCGTCTGACCAGGGTGACATTTTGATTCAGGCAAAGCATTGTGGTAATTAGTAGATATTGGGGAATCAGCTGTGTGAAGTAACTCAATGGACCTAAGAAGAATAGTCAATTAGTTTGAAACCAAGAGCATGCAACTAGCAAGTATATTCGGCCATATTTTACGGACAAGAGCAAACAGCATTCACATATTGTTCAAGCTTGGTTTGCAGAACACAGAAACACACTAAGTTATCGTTGGCTAATTAAAACCGAGTGAAAATAAGTGTGGTGACGTATACAGATTAAGGGGAAGTCAATTGTTCCGGTAATCAGGTGGCAGCAGCAATTTGATACAAATTGAAATGGGATGGTTCACTACCGACGTCACGCCGTTTAGCGCTTATGCAAAGCGACTGTATAACGTTGCCTGAGAGATCACAAATTGTGTGATGAATCTGTGAACACAGCATTACTCGTCCCGTTTTCCACGAGAACCACACTAGCCTCAGTGAACTTACAACTAAAGTGCAAGCAGGCATCGTCTGTGAAGACAGCGTTTCACCATTCCCCGGCTGGTGAAAAATGTTTTAGTAGTGGTCTGCTTTTTGTTCTGTAAAACGTTTCATTCTAACTTCGCCAACTCTAATCGATCATAGGCTTTGGCGACCAAGTGATCTTATCGGAAGTGCGTGTGGAACCAACCACATGAGCACAGGAATGTTTCAGGTGGCTCTTACTCTCCGCCTGCTAACCTGGGTCGGTTAGGGATCCCATCTACTTGCAAACACTTTTAATAAGCATTTTGGAGAAATACTGGAATTTCGATTCCTGTAGAATGCTAGAATGCTGTAGAATGCTTGGCGGTGAATCACCCGGTCTGGTAAGCTCGATTGTGGTTACAACTCTCTCAGAATTTAGCTTGTATAGGTGTGCAAATCTGGGAGTCATACATATGATAATGGAACACTTACTATGTCCTCACTGGTCAGTTCACTTTCAATGCATGTGCAAGGATTTCTTCGAAATAAAACTTCGTCAATGCTTCACAGTCAACGGTTTTGGAAATAACTCTTCCAGAGTGATTCCGTTCAGTGATATGGGCTTGTACACTTCTCGGTGTTTCATACTCGTAATTGGTGGCGAACCTGAATTCTAGTGTGTCGATATTGCTGTTATCTCCTGGTGATGTTAATAAGTCATAACCTGTCTGCATAAAATACTTGGCAAACATTGATGAGTAGAGCGCAATAGGTGATCGTCCTGAACAAATGATTGCGTTGAATGGAATTTGCAATTACTAGTCTAGGTCGCTATTGACGTCGTGCACAGAGCGTTGAAACGTTTGAGCGGCGCTAGCCACTTCAAGTGGTATTAGCGAAAACTCGAAAAGACCAAATGCAGTAATCAGTGTGATTTCGGTTATATCCTCGACCACCACTAGAATTTGGTGACAGGTGCTTACTAAATCGATTTTGCTGGAAATTGTTTTGCTCACAAGGCAAGGCGTAATATTTTACATATGAGAAATAGGAGAATTTTTATCGACTGTAACTCTATCACGACCGCGGTAGTCACCACAAAAACGCCAGTCCCTTGATTTCTTGGGAACCCAATCCACTAATTAGGCCCAAGATTTGCTGGAAGGCCGAATGATCCCGAGTTCCAAAATGTGTTTGAACTCTGCTGTGGAGAGTTGAAGCTTCCCAAGGTCCAATCTGCGGAGCCCACACGATACGGGTGGGCTTTGATTTTGATGCGATGTGTGCTATTGAAAGTAACAGCAAGCATGACTTTTGATATCGTGCTTAATTGTGGGAACTGTTGAAAAAGTTCCGCGAAAGACACTGGGGCGGTGGGTGTTGCATTAAGAGAACTGATGGCTGCAACAGCCGTATGATTGCCGTTAATGTGCCGGTGTATAACAGCATTTATCAGATTCCGACGTAGCGTATCAAATAAAAGTTGGAAATGCTGGAGGATATCGTTACCAATGATGACAAACGGAACGGCGGCAACAACGAAAATACGACGGAAGTTTTGTCGGAGACCCAGATTCAACTTTAGTGTACGCTGGCCAAAGTTATTGGGGACCGATTTCAGAGAGAGCCACTCGTCACCTTGTCGATATCTTTGCGCAAAACAGCCACTTCTACCCACAAAGTCCTGATCTCTGCTAAGCCTGTTGAGTGCGAGCCTACAGGCTGTTCCGCGGCTGATGTGGTGAGGATGGCAACTGAAACCAATGGAATTGTGCAAAAGTGGCTGAAAACGCTGAACCACATGGTCGACGATTTCCGCAACTTTTGACAGAGGTTGCTGGCCGGCTACGGACACAAAAGCCTGCGCTGTCTCAGACAGCCTCTGCATCCCTGGCTCTCGTAGCAGTGAGAGCCGCCGAGAAGCATCTGCATCTCACTAAACAATGCAGAGGGGCGATTGTCACCCAGTTTTAGTCAACTGAATAAGTGCTGTAGGTGGCACAGTAAGCCTTATTTCACGCCATTAAATTATGCTTCATCAGCTGCCATCCCAACGTTCGTCTGCTTTTTACTACAGATGCATCAGACGCTGCTGTTGGTGCAGTCCGATAATAGTTCGTAATCGGTGAACAGCAACCCTTGGCCCATTTCTCCCGAAAGCTACAACCAATGTAGATAAACTACAGTATATTCGGACGTATTCAGCGAAACGTTACATTCGACACTTTCTGGAATGCCGAAGCTTTGTTGTGCAAACCGAACACGCCAAATCTGATCGGTTCTCCCAGCCTGAAATCAGACGTTTGAACTAGATCTCCCAATCCACCACGGACATCCGACAGCTACTTGGTGACACCAATGTCGTTTCTGGTACAGTATTACGCCTTGACATCAACTTAGTCCAATCGCCACCCTACTGTGACCTGGCTAAAATTTCCACTGCTTGGCAGTGCAGTGATAACATGAAGGACATCCTTGGAATTGTGAGCCATCCCTCTGCCGACACAAGCTGGTAACATTTTATGTGACATTCCGTAGGATACATGTAGACATTTCGTCCCACTTTCTATTGGCGTACTGTTTCTAACTACTTCCACGGATTATCTCACCCCGAAAAACACGGGACATTGAAGTTGATGGCCCCACGTTTCGTTTGGACCTTTATAAACAAAGATGTTTGCATCTGGTCACAACAGTGTATCCAGTGCCGAAGGATTTAAGCGCACAAACGTACGACTGCCACACTTGGTATATTCTCCCGGATAGACGCTCGTTTTTATCGTGTACACTTGGACATCGTTGGACCAAGACCACTCTCCAACGATTGTACACATATGCACATGTTCCTACATATATGTATATTGTTTCACCCACTGGTCTTCAGCCGTACCCATTAGAGGGGTTTACGCGGAGACAGTTGCTAAAACCTTCTTGGGATTTCGGATTGCTATTTTTGGTATGCCACCTGCAATCACCACGGATCGAGGTACCAGTTCAGTCTCCGCTTTTTCGCAACATTATGCAATTACCGGGTTAATCACTCATGAGAACAACAGCATACCATCCCGCGCCTGGTCACATGAAAACTCGGTTGTTGACAAACTCGGCCTCAGAAGTGTCAAACCACAGTAATCGGAACTTCTCCAAAAATGGAGGAACTGTTAGGGTAACTGTGCTTACAATATGCAAATCTAAGGGCATGACGTCTTCTTGAGACATGGCGAACGCTCATTAGCTTGGAATACGTATACACGAAAAGACCAGACGTGTCACCAGATGAGAAAATGCAACCAGATATGGTATTTCAAGAATATGACTGCAAAAAATTGATGTAATGCGGTAAAGTAGTGCACATTAGGGGCTCACTCACCAAGTGACGTGAAACGAAAATGCGATGTAGAAGTACGCTGGATCACTGAATAAAATTGATAATACGTTCGTCAGGCCCACCAGTTTGTGGGTGTATAGAATCCACAGTTTATGGTTATATTTTGCAATTAATTTTGAATAGTTTGCACATATAGTTCGGATAACTTCATTTGTACATTTGTTCGATAGCAGCACTGTCATTCTCTGAATTTGACTGGCATCTAGAACAAACGGGAGTTACCGTGCAACTTCTCTGTCCCTTTCATCCACGTGAATTTCGGGGCTGGTGAATTAACCGCACAGGAGTATTTCTTGGCCCCACGTATTTGTTGATCTATCGCCGCCGAACATTCATCATCTCAAATCGCGTGTAGCATTGTCCATCGGTCGTTGTCCGAACCTACTTTCTGGTGTTGTTCTTCAACGGATTTTGAATTGCTAATGAGTCATTCCACCGTTTTTGGATACGTCTCCCTTCTACTTGCATGTGTACATTTTGTATACGTCCGTTATCATTACGGCTTTCTTTGATATTACCATGTTTCGATCAGTCTTATCAATTGATTGATTAGACCACCAGAAAACCCGACTAGTTGGAGGCATTTGGAAATCTGATGCAAACTTATTTGAGCAAACCAGTTTGATCATGAAATCTGGTTCATGCAAATACTTCTTCCTGACTCATCAATACCAATTTCACAATGGCATGGGTGGTTTTGTCATAGCAATCAACTAGCGGGGTGTATAATCAATAATCAGCTAGGAACAATTCAATAATTCTTGGGTTAGGATGACGTAACATGATCCTGAATATACAAGTTGGATCGATAACGTGACTGATGATCAAGACGGGTCTACAAACTATGGATACTGTGTGGTTACGCGTTCCAGCAACATCGCGCTTCTCCGGTACCACGGACTTCTGCACACACTTAGGTAAATGTTCCTTCATTCTGGAGCCCAAGTATCTTTCGTTTCTGATAAACAGATTGGGAATAACACAACGTTACGTGCAAGTTGAAAGTTGTAATACTCTACGTTTCAATCACCTCGGGTGGCCTTCATCAGGAGTTTTGTCATCTTTCATTCCTGTCTATCTAACGTTCTCCGCAGTTATATTCAAATCGGTAAACACAGTGTGAATTGGCACCGATATACTGATATATTTTGATTAAAGACACTGGTAACTTCTGAGACTGAAAGATCGCTGTGATTACTGCATTTGGTCTTTTCGAGTTTTCGATAATACCACTTGTATTGAATAGCGCCGCTCAAACGTTCCAACGCTCTGTGCACGAAGTCACTGGCGACCTGGACTTCATTTATCCCTACCTCGACGGAATTCTGGTTGTTCTTCTGAACAGAAATACCTTTCAGGTCTAAGTAGCCCACTTGAACGGCATTACAATAAGCCCAACAAAGTGCGAGCTGCGCCAATCGGCTATCGAGTTTCTACGTCACCAGATGTCAACCCAGGTAATTGCTGCTCTTCCTGCTAAAGTTCAGACCATCCGGGATTATTGTGAACCTTCTTCCTTCAGACAGCCTCACAGATTCTGTGACCTAGTAAACTGTTATTGTAGATTCATTCTTTAGTGAGCTCATATTATGTAGCAGATGACCGACCTGCTCTGTGAAGGCGATGGTAAACTGTAAACTGTCCTTTGCTCACTCAATACATATGTTTGAAGAAAATGACTCCAAAATAATCCTGTTTGCTCATCCTGAACCTAGAGAATAGTTATCAATAGTAACTGACGCCCCCGGTATAGCCGCTGGCGCCGTGTTACGACAGTTCTTTGAAGGTCAGTGGCAGCCAATAGGTTAGAAAAGATTTGCCAACGTCGAGTAGCTCAGCGCAAACAGCACTTTCAAAAGAAATTCGCTCGCAATTTACCTTGCAATAAGCCATTTTTGGCATGCTAGTGGAGGCTGACTGTTCACAGCCTACAATGACCACAATCCATTGGTTTGTTTGTTGAACTCATCGTCCGACAGGTATTCTCCCAGGGAAGTCAGGCAATTGGACCATATATTTCAGTTTACGACAGATATACTATATGTCTCAGGCGTCCTTAATCCTGTCGCTGATGTACTCTCACGTGTATATCAGGTAGGCTATTCTATGACTACTGCTCTTCATTTGGCCGCCGTGGCCGCTGCTTAAACAGGTGACTCCGAGATTAAGCCAGTTCGTCAGCGTAGCTCCCTCAAAATACAGCCCGTTCCTCTGAATTCTTATAAGGGTAACATCGTGTGATTTTTCGCAAAGCGCACCTAGGTCTGTAACGCTCTTACCGTTTTGTCGTGCGGTGTTCAACGCACTGCATAAATTCTTCGGCTCTTTTTTTCCAGACAACATGCTTCGATATCATGGGCACAAATGATCGAAAACTGTGTAAAAACAAGGTACAAACATTACTGGTGTAATCAGCATTTCATTTCAAAATACGCGGTGAAAGTATGTTTTACTCGAACATTACTTCTCCAATTTTGTCACAGGTGCATCCAAAACTGTCTTCAAATAGAAGACCGTACATGTTTCAAACCGACCAGCCCACAGTATGCTAGGAACATGTTCGCGATCAGAATCCGGGCTGGAAGCGTCAGAAGGGGATGATTAACGAGTGCAGATGACAGCGTTTTTGATGACTGACTTACATTATCGCAGAAGTTATCCACAATGGGTCCACTGACACTGAGCTCTACAAATGGTGTGTGTGAGAATCAGAAAGCAGTTAATTTCACGACTAGCCTTCAATTTTTATTTGTATACATTCCACGTATTAAATACACCGTGAGTATTTGGTGCACGACACCGGAGAAATGCAAATGATGCCACACGTATCAAATACCCAGGTCACCCGTGAGACCACTCTCGTCTGACTGTTGAATCGCGAAACTGATTTCTCAAGCTGTATGGCTAACTTGAGTTGGCTGGACGTACGTTGTCGGTGTTTTCATCTAATGATTTATCAACCATCTAATGAATAAAAGTTTGTGTAAAATTTTACAGGTTACGGGTCACGATGGTGACAGGTACAGTTACCTACATGCACTTGTGTAAATGCACTTTAACTTACGGTGATTGTGTTCTTTACCGTTGATGTCGGGTTGGTCTGTGATTCAATCATTCATCGCACTATGATGAATTGGCCAATCGAAAATAGTAATCACAAATTCCATTCAACGCAATCATTTGTTCAGGACGATCACCTATTGCGCTCTACTCATCAATGTTTGCCAAGTATTTTATGCAGACAGGTTATGACTTATTAACATCACCAGGAGATAACAGCAATATCGACACACTAGAATTCAGGTTCGCCACCAATTACGAGTATGAAACACCGAGAAGTGTACAAGCCCATATCACTGAACGGAATCACTCTGGAAGAGTTATTTCCAAAACCGTTGACTGTGAAGCATTGACGAAGTTTTATTTCGAAGAAATCCTTGCACATGCATTGAAAGTGAACTGACCAGTGAGGACATAGTAAGTGTTCCATTATCATATGTATGACTCCCAGATTTGCACACCTATACAAGCTAAATTCTGAGAGAGTTGTAACCACAATCGAGCTTACCAGACCGGGTGATTCACCGCCAAGCATTCTACAGCATTCTAGCATTCTACAGGAATCGAAATTCCAGTATTTCTCCAAAATGCTTATTAAAAGTGTTTGCAAGTAGATGGGATCCCTAACCGACCCAGGTTAGCAGGCGGAGAGTAAGAGCCACCTGGAAAATTCCTGTGCTCATGTGGTTGGTTCCACACGCACTTCCGATAAGATCGCTTGGTCGCCAAAGCCTATGATCGATTAGAGTTGGCGAAGTTAGAATGAAACGTTTTACAGAACAAAAAGCAGACCACTACTAAAACATTTTTCACCAGCCGGGGAATGATGAAACGCTGTCTTCACAGACGATGCCTGCTTGCACTTTAGTTGTAAGTTCACTGAGGCTAGTGTGGTNGATTCCACAGTATATATTGGAGTCGCAGTGGAGGACTGGTAACTGAACGAATTTCAGAGACTTGTGAGAGCGCAGTTCACTGAATTCCTCGTCGTTTTGTCGTGCCGCCGCTATGGCTCCTGAATTGATGGGAAATGTTGATAAGTGATGAATGTGTGCGCGAAATAAAGCATCTGCGACCAGGTTGCTAGGACCATCCATGTGCCGGATGTCCGTCGTGAACTGGGAGAGAAAGTCCAAGTGGCTGTTTTCTCTCGGGGAGTATCTATCTGGGGTAAATGTTGAAAGCGTGCGTTAGCGGCTTGTGGTCCGTGAGGATGGTAACTTGACGTCCTTCCAACACATGTGGGAAATGCCTGACATCAAGACGCATAGCTAGTAATTCTCTGCCGAAAGTGCTGTACCCCGTTCGGGCAGGTTGTAGCTTTCGGGAGAAAACAGATAGCGGTTGGATATCATCGCCGATTATTTGCTGCAAGACCGCACCGACAGCAGACTGAGAGGCATCGGTCTTTAGAACTCGCCGTGCGTGTTCGTCAGTACTCAACTAGCCGAGGAATGTGGCGTTAGCTAGAGCCTGCTTGACGGAATTACAAGCAGTGGTGGCTTCTGGAGTGAAAACCAACTTTTTGGGGTTACTTTACAGCAGATCAGTCAATCGTTTGAACATGTCAGAGCAATCAGGGATAAAGAAACAATAGTAACTGGCAGTCTCCACAAATCGACAGAGGCTTTTTATAGATTGAGGCAACGAATAATCCGAAATGGCGTTGGTTTTCTCCGGTAGCGGTCTGATGCCGTCCTTGTCGATGCGATGACCAAGAAAGTCAATGGAAGAGGCGCCGAAGATGCATTTTGTTGTGTTGATGGTGACAACGTGGTGATTCGAACGCTCAAAAACAGGCATCAAGTGAGACAGATACTCCAGCTCGTTGCTGCTGGGAACCAGTATGTCATCGATGTGGACGTACACAAAGTCCGGTCCACGTAGGACTTGGTCTATGAAGCGTTGAAGTGTTTGTGCGGCGCTCATGAGGCCGAAGGGCATACGAACGAATTCAGATGAGCCAAATGGAGTTGTGATCGCCGTCTTGACAATGCCATCGGGGGCCACAGGAATCTGATGATATGCCTCGACTAAATCTATTTCGAAAAATAGCGTTTTTCCAGATAAGCCGATGGAGACATCATGGATGTGCGGAATGGGATAGCAATCCGACACAGTTGCATTGTTCAGCGCTCGGTAGTCGTCGCATGGTCCCCATTCTCCCGCCGTCTTCTTGGGGACCATGTGTAAAGGCANATAAAAGTCGTGCTTTGTTCGAGAGTAAGGCGTTAGTAAAACAGGAGCTTCTTAAACGTTCCACCATCATATTGAGAAAAGTCAACTCATATCATAGGAAATTCAAAGGACAACAACACATGAATCTGTGAGGCTGAAAGTAAGTGTCCATTTATCGTAACCATTCAGGAATGACACAGCGGCCGAATCGTTATCACGTCAAATCACTAGTGCTATCAGTACAATTCAATATATCGCCGAAAACTCCGTTGAGCCGCTCTCGTCGAACGGGTGGTTACACCGAATTTGCAAGATAACGTGTCAATTCATACTGCCTCTTTCCTGATCTATCCATTTAGTTGTTCCTGTAGTTCAGTGCGCATGGACTGCACCAATAAACGTTCAGCTGAATGAATACGTGAACACTAAACTTCAGTTAATCAACCCTGGCCCATTTGATCGTCTGTGGTCAACACACAGGCAGGAAGGGAGCACTGTGTATCGTCTATTGGATGTAGGCCATCTTGTCTCTAAGATTCGAATGCCGCATCTGCTGGATGGTTGAAGCCTTTGCAAACCTACTAGGTCACTCGAATTCTGTGTGCGCGAAAATTCGCCTATACCCTGGAGCACCCTTGGCCGAATGCGCATACCCGAGTCGTGAAGTAGTTTGTCACCGTCCAACCCTCCCAGCCGGATTTGCATTGGCTACCTGGGACTAACTTCGTTTGTGTTCCGGACCACAACAAAGCAGTGCTAATTATTTATCCCACCACATATCCCTACATTATTTGAGTGCTCAATAATAATCCACTTCGTCATTCAATATCGTACATAATTTTACAAGATGAATGGGAGAGTTTGTAGAAAACAGTCAGTTTGCTCAGTCCTTGAGTTTCATAGTATGCACGAGGATTTCTAGTTATTTGAAACCATTCGGATTTGCTTCCTAGGTGTGAAGTGGACATCTGTTAGTCAACAGAGCAATCCTTGGAAACAGGGTGGAGCATCATCCTCGCAGATCATAGTGCTTCGTGGAAGTGAAGGGTCGAAATGTCTAGTGCAATGTGCTGACTGCTGTCATTTATGCATAATATTCAGTCTACACGAGAACACCCCGTTATTTTCTCATGGAATTAAAAAGCGCCTGCATAAACATTTGGTTAGTATGCACAACCATGTGCTCTTTATCAGATGTGAACAAAACAATGACATTTGAAGTGGGTTAATCCAAACCGTTGCCGAAGTAAGATGTTGCACGTCAGTTCAACTACGCAAGGTCTACCTGAGTTCTACCCCCAATAAACCAAATAATTGACCGGGTTACAAATTACACCTCCTATCAATGACAGATTAGTCGTTTGCAAAATAGGCCGTGGGGAAGCGGTCTGCCTGATTATCATGCATTTCGTTTTGGGTGAAAAATACCAATAACTGACTCCAGTCCGATAAAATAAGCTTCAATTTACAAGGCAATCACAATATACAGCATACAAATCGTCATCCAGCGTGAAGACCTGTAAGCTCATCTGCGTGCTGTGCGCAACTGATTTACCTAAGCAACATTGATATGAAGATGAGCGCAGTAAATGAGGAGCTGAGTGGTCAGAATTAAACAATAAAAGTTGGAGAATAATTTCGGGGACCTGACTTTCTGAAACACGGATGTCTACACTCTGACATTCAATATGAAGATCCTTGCACCATACAAACAAACAATCACGCTGTAACAACACGTGAGGCGTAATTGAGTTGAGAGTGTCCTCAAACATCTCACTCACAAGTCAAAGAACAAATGACAACAGCCGTAGTCCAAAATGTCCGCGACTGGGTCTCATTTAAACTGACGAATGTGTCAACACACTCATCAGATATTAAAAGTCAACGCCCATCGATAGCGTTGTGGATTCCAGCGCGAACTGATCGAGGAATCCGGCTGGGGCAGTCTACTGGCTAGAACATTTCGTGGATTCCCAACGAACGTGATCTGAAGCGGAAGGTCAACATTACCACCAACATCACCAACTATTGGGAAAACTGCTGAAAATTTTGGGAAACTGATTACAGAGAGCACTCACATCTAAATTCTGGGATTGAGTATGAATATTACGCTACCCTGCGAAGGGAATCTCATGGTGTACCTCAATAGGTAGGGTTTCGGATGTTTGGTTGATGTATACCCAGTATTTCAGACAATCACAGATAAAATTGCGAACAGAGTTACACAGAAAGAAAGAAAATAGGCTTGAGCCCCGGAGGTAAAAAACTCACCTGATTGGGTTCAGACTTGTGTTACCGGAGAATAGCAATGTTGCCGAAATGCATGAACAGTCAGTTTCCCCAATCTCTGGACACGTCCCGACCAGCGGTCACGCTCTCTATCGAACTTGCGCATTCCGAATACTGTTACGTCATTTCAACCCACGGTTATCACAGTTTGCTGAAGCAGTTGCAGTCAATCGGTTCAAACCAACCCTCTGTGATCAGAAACAACTGTTCGTGAACTTGGCACTAATCACTTATCCTAAACCGCTTCTTGATCATCCATTACTTCAGTTGATTGCTATATAAAACCGACCCAGTCATTGTATATCTGACATTGATTAGTCAATTGAAAATGCTGGCATTTACCAGTTTTCACGTTCTAACTGCTGTCTTCAAGCGGACCGAGGGAACCAATGCTAGCGATGCCGGTCGTATGAACGAGAAATCGGGCGATGAGTACGAGAAGTAAATCAACAAATTTGGTACGACGGATATTTGGAATATGACGGAAGAAGCGTCACAGACACTAATGTCAACTAACCGTCGCATAAAGGCACACGGAATTCACAACCTCATTCGTCGCAAACACAATCAGGCTCAACTGCGTGCTGTGCGCATTTGATTGACCTAAGCAACAATGACATGATTGAACTGTGTCCGACTTTACTAATTATATCCCGTTTTCAACCTCATGGATGTAAAAGGTGCAATCAAATGCGATTCAGGTTCACCATGAGAATAACTCATTCCGAGATCTCTCACCATCAACCTTGAGTATCAATTTAGCAGAGTTGATGAGGCGGGACATTACGATTTGCATGAGAATTTTTAATCGCTGAGCTGTAAATCGTAATTCAAAAGCACTTACTCTCTGCTTCCGAGAGGATTTGGCAACCAGAGGAATATCTGTCAGCTAACATTTTCTTCCTGTGGAAATTGAGGTCAGTAGTTTAGCGGTCAGCACGTGTACTTCACGAATGGGTTATTGGATTTTTAACCGCGGCCGTGTACAGTGTATAAACTATGAACTAGCCTCAACAAAATGAAAAATCCAGTCAAACGAGTTCATTCGAAAATACCGGCTAGAATAGATTATCTGATTGCATAGCTTTTGTGAGTGTTCCAGGGGAAAGGATACAAAGCAGTCGGCTTAGCTGAGGCCAACAGCTAATTTTGACGCAGTAGTAATAACACACAAACTCATTGGCACCATGTTACATATCATTGTCAGCAGTTTGCCGGAGCAACTGTACTGAGAAGTAGGTTCAGTGGTAATCGCTATATCCACCACAATTCGGATGATAGTCAAGATTGTTGCAGTTTCATTTTTGTCGAATTCTGACGGGCTCAGGCGAGTGCATCCGAAATAATTCAATCCCAACTTCACTCGAAGGACTTGAACCTGGACTACATTCAGAAACAATGGTATTACCATAGTCGGTGTAGAGGTTTTCAGTTATCAATATGGACAAGTTGATCAATGTGTCTATGATCAAGATTTGTTAAGTAAATCAAGTATGCGACAAGTTCGAGTAGCCACGTTATTGTGCACAAATCCTCGAGAGAATCAGAGGTAACTTACTGAGCATGGTGGGTTGTAGATTGCGCTTCTCGAAGAGCGTAGCTGGACAGCTGCCAGATAATGAGTCAGTGAATTTCGACAGAGCATCAGCAAACTAAACACATCACATTCCACTACTTCACGGCTGTGCAATATGTCACCAAGAAATGAGCTATGACACATTCCATGTATGAGGAAACAAAACCTGGAAATTTTTGCGATGCGAAAACTGGCTCAAACAATAAAGTGATCCAACGGTAAGGGCAACAGCGAATGCGAAGTTGAGAGGGCTATTCTGATTACTTCGTTCACCACATTGCAAAATCAACGTGATATATTTCGATTTCTATTTGACGCGGTACAGTGAAATCTAAACCCGAACCGGTAAACAGCTATAAGTACATCCTACAAATGTGTAGCTCATGCCGTAGCGAACGCGGTCCTCATAACAAGATTCACATTAACTCAACTGCCCTAACTAATTAACATACATGAGCGAAATTTGGCCGTAATAAGCGAAAACTGATGACAGACCCCGTTGTTACACGCATAATGAATCTGAATGAACGTTTGCAAGTGTGCTCAGTGGCTCCACATGAAACCATACAAATGTATCTTGTAAATCATTTCGTCTGTCAACATTTGGAAAGTACGCCTAGCTAATGAGATCTGTACGGTCACGTTGACTCGAAATCACGGTTTTATGAACAAGTAACGAATGATCGGAAGTTGTTTTGACAAGCCGGAGTGAGTTGGGATTCAAGTCAACAACATGTGAGTTGTATTGTTCAGGCAGTTGACGGAAATTCGGTACTTCTCGATTGCTCCTGGCCATTCTACTAAACTCTCTGAATTCAACGACTTTGCAACGTTCCGTGCATGTGCACGTGTGACACCGGATTCACTCAGTAAGAAGCTACGCATGCAGTGATTTATTGTGGACGAACTTTTGCCGTTTAGGAGGATGGTGACGGACTCTTTTGACTGGAACCTTTCTATTTTAATGTAAACGAGGTTTGAGCAAACAGCCCTTCTTCTCTCCATCTGGTATAAATTGACGAGTTAGAGTATCACGGAACAACAACATACTGGAAGGATCATGTGGTAGGATAGATAAGTGACACCGTGTCACTATGGTTGGGAACAAAGACGTAGTCGGTTTTCGGTAGACAATGTTAACAGAGCTGGGATGGCGGCAGGGGACAAATATTTTCGTAGGCTGGGTGCCCTGTTTGCTCAAAGAATCATCAGGGTTTGAAAAAATTACTTACGTGCACGCAAGTTCCGTTGACCTAGTCGGACTGCGACCGCCTCGGCTGTGGACAGGATGCGGCATTTGATCTCCTGCAACAAGGCGGCCTGTGTTCAATAGACGGTATGCAATGCTCTCTTCGTATGTGGAGCCATGTGGGGCCGTGTTCACGGATTCTTTTAGCTACACGTCTTCTGGTGTATCCCATGTATGTTGAACCACCGGAACAGTCAAGGGAATAAACTTAGAACAGGGCGACATTAACAGGCACGTTGTGTTTCAAATATACTAGATCTACTCGTTTTCAGCAACGTGTGAAAACAGAGCATGCAGCGTAATAAGTCGTGCCGCTAGCACTACTGATTTGACTTCGGAGCATCTCCACCATTTTTGTTCGCCTCGTACTAAGGTATCAGACCATGTTGGAGACTGCTCGGTACGCAGCTATAGAGATTCAGGTATTGACTGGTCCATGTATTCTTCCTAAATATGCTTGTCGGTAATGAACCTTCCGGTCAACGTGTCGTTACGACAAATGAAAGGATATTCGCTCATCAACTTCTCACCTCGAACTCAATCCAACCTTGTTATCAGGCTTGCTAAAAATTTCCGGTAGATTTCTTGTAACTTGTCAGCCATCTACAACGGGAAATATACATACTTTCTTGATCAGCTGCTTTGGTGATATTTTCTCAAATATCTTCCCAAGTCCCTCTGGGAACCCCACAAAATCCACCAAGGTGTGTCACCAACCTCGTTGAGCTTTCGTGAACGCCACTCTGTGTACAGCAAATTGAGATGAACCGTGCTTGAATGGATTACGCACCTCACATCGATGCCTATTCTGCAGGTCAATTCCATATGTATGTCCACAGTCGGCTGCGCAACGTCATAAGCTACATCCAAATCTGGTTGACCTTAGCTAAAAACCAAGTTCGCAGAAGGCGAGCTTAGAGGAATGCGGTGATTCTAGCTTACTACCTAATTTTGGTGTGGAGGCGAATTTTAACGCATTATCGCTGATGTTTTGTCCCGCAAATTACTATTAATGTTCGGCTGAATAATATGTGAGGTTGAGATAAACTGTTCGAAATACTGTAACTGGTTCATGAGTACACTCACTGTTGCGATATGCATCACGAATGATTCGGCGGGGGTTGTTGGCATGAATTATTGCAAAACGTTTGTCTGTTGGAACCCTAATTTGATACTGTTCATGATAACCGAAAGTGCGCTCAAGTTCTCAACGTATTTATCGCATTATTCAAGATAATGTCCTACTAAGGGTGCTCCGTTTCTCTTGAATTCGCTGGTCAACACGCTTCTCTCAGTAATTATATGTCACCTATGTTGTGGACATGGATTGTGTTCGGCTAAACTTGCTGCTAACAAATGAGCTGATAAATGTACTTGTACATTTAAAATATGACGACATAACCTGTTTCCTTTGGTAGCAGCTACGACACATATGGTTGCAGCGCATATATCACACGTAATCAACGATAACCGCCCTGATGGGGATCTGTGCAACGACACTTTATTTGATCCATCCTGTACTTACTAGACTACATTTCTGAAGGCATTCACCAAAGAATGAATTTTATACATATACGGCACTGTTCGGAAATCTTGTGATAGCCGCCCTCGCCCCCCTGCCTATACACGCGTGCGAAACTGAACATCGTTAGTTACAACAGATCATATTGTCCGCAACTCTGACGTCAGGTTACAGATCAAATATATATGAAGATGTATACATTGCCCAAGCGAACACTCGAGATACACCAACGAATCGGAATTCTACTGGACATCAGCACACTGGTCGTTCATCATCATCATCATCATCATCATCATCATCATCATAGACAGCAATACATCAGTGGTTAACACTAATGCTTAACTGCCACACAACCATGAAGAAACAGCAAACCCTATATAGAAAGAGAGAAGGAAAAAGAAGGGGACGGGAAGGGACCTAACTACTGAAAATGACTACGTCCCTATTCAAACATTCAGCATCAAGGTGCCTACACCTTGCAAACAACACAACCGAGCTGCAAGTTAGCGAATTCGTCGTCGGAGCATGCGTGGACCCCACACAATCCCCGTTCCACAGCTGCACTTCAGCTAGCTTGCGACCTTGTATTAATTTGGTTAGCCACAGACGCTCATATCAAATGCACAGCAAAATTACTGAGCCATTGCATTCAATTAGAATGCGCTATCGCCAAAAGCATCCATGCGGTTACGTTTTTTGCCATATTTTGTTGTATTGATTGCAAACCTAACCGGCTTTCTAAGCATGTGTCACAAACCCTTACTGGTGGTCCCCGCTGCATATTTTTCGTAAAATAACCGACTCACACACGAATCCAGGTTCCCATTTGTGTTCAGGTTTGATTTGCGGATAGAGCACGATTTTCACTCACACTTTGATGCTTTGTTCAGAATAGGGAAATTTCCAGTTAATCTTAGACCTATAAGTTCTCTTGCTTTCTGGCTCACTACTAGTTGCTCCACAGATGGTGCACTGCATAAGCCGTTTCGCCTTGCTGCCTGTGAGCATACAAGTTCCAGAAGGAAGAAACACGGGGCTCACTAACTTGGGTATTCTGATAAACTCTCGAATTCTTTCAGTTGAGATTCGTTGGTTTCTACGCTATGCAAGCACGTTTGTTCTTATAGATCGAACCGATTTTGTGAAATCACCCGTTAGATTCTGAATACTGTACTTATCTAGATGTGATAAATGTGCTTTCAGTTCAAAATGATCATATATCAAATCGAAAACTGGTCGATAGCAAACATAATTGTGGCA
>QNGE01005159.1:35091-47193 GCA_008508345.1 Paragonimus westermani | reverse complement strand
GGCCCCAGCCCGGGAGACGAACTCGATCTACAGTGGCGAAATTCTTCGTAAACGAATTCATTCCCTTCCGCCAGGCTTTGTCTGTCCACCTCGCACCTTACACCAGTCGGTCGCAGTGTCAGCGAACAGTGCTCGGTGTGGAAGACGACTAGCTGGCATCCTTAATACATGACCTAACCATCTTATCCTGTGTAAACATAGAGACTAGACAAAAGAACTCGTTCGGCAATCATTAACAAACACCCACTTTCTAACCTCTTCGTTACTTACATGCTGGTGCCACCCGATTCGGACTATTGAACGCAGACATCGGTCTTCATATTTCGTGACCACGTTGTTGTTTGACTACCACGCGGTTTTTCCCAACCTACACAGAAGCGGACAAACAGACATGCCAAGCATCAATAATATTATCCTTCCCTCTCAAACTCCGTAATCGGGCATCATAGTGAAACATCCAGCTTGGAATACGGATGGACTATAAAAGGGCAACTCTTCATTATTTTTTAAAACCCGCATTAGTGAAACATAGGCTCGGTTACTAAAGGCGTTGCATATTGGAATTCATTCTGCAATGATCACATTAATTTTACACTGAAAAGGAGTAAACGAGAGTTCACGAAAGAGTTGCTCCTACATACAAGGCGTATTCGCCTGCTGAATCCGTCAGCTAACTGTATAGAATAAGAATATCGGGAGTGCTTCTGTGAGGAACACAAAACAGTACGCAATCAACAGTATTATGCATATTAGTGGGTCCATTTACCTGTTGTATTTTGTAAGGTCTTCAGTTAGAGGTCAAATATACCACGAGACTCAAACGGAGAAAAGACCACGACCTGTAATCTCAAACGTAAATGTGACATTTAGATTCTTTGCGCTAAGCCAACGGCCGTACAGCTTGCATCATACGACAGTACTTAAGAGGCTCGGCACAAATGTGCATGGGGTTTTCAACGTCGGATCAAAATTTGCAGGCGTATATTTTGGAGATTTGAGGATGTGAGCACGTTTGACTTACTCCTAACCACATCACTGATTATCTGTCAATGATCACCGATAGGCGCAAACAATCGCGAACATCGACGGTGAAACGTTCTAATACTCTTGATATCTAGCAAACTGCTGTGGAGTAAAATAGCTCCATTTATGGCCTTTCGAGTTTTCAAGTGAGGCACGTTTTACACTAAAGAATGACCAGGTTCGGAAAGACTGTCTAACCCTCGGATATATGAGCTCATACGTCACTTTCCGCAAAGCCACTATTCTTGATGTCGCTTCCTAAGTGCTCTAACAAGTCAACGACCACCAGAACGCTGTTATCGAACGTAACAGCAACGCCACTGTAAATTAACGAAAAATAAGTTATTAATAAGCAAAGGCAGGTTAATCTTATTTGTGTACGACAAACTGTACGCTATGTGATGAACGAGGTGAGGCGTAAGCTGCCAGGGAACTCCAGGGTTTTGTGAACATTGTACACGATCTGTGCCGCCAGGCCAATGAAAAACAGGAGAACGTCACGACCACTACTCTGGCGTGGAATGCGTGGGAGAGAGTATACATTCTCGTAAAACAGTCTAGTTCCCGATACTTCTTCGAAACAAATCGCACGATTTTAAATTTCACCTTCTCATTCAATGATGTGCCGAGGCACACTTTCGACGCTCGTCTCTCTATTGCCTTCTGATCAACCGATTCTACTCTTACTGCATCAATTAACAGAGAACTCTTTAGGGCTAAGGCTGTGTATATCTAGACTCTGGTCAACTACGTTACCTTCGGTTTGAGATTAAATACATTCGCAGATGGAGGCCAAGATCTTCTGTGTTATTCTAAGGTATTGAGTTTCGTTACGTTCCGTACTGTGCATTTACGATTCTTACATCATGTTACTGTACGTCAGCTATTTCTGGCTTTCTTTAACAGGTTTCCGCCTCCCGGTAACTCGTAGTGTACAGTAACCTGTCGAGTCTAATGCACTCGCGAGCCAAACCGTTCATCTGTCACGACTAAATGGAGATCACGTTCTAAATAAGAGTTAAACGAAATGGAAAAGAGGAAACCTGATTACTGAAAACGCCTATCTGAAGGCAGTCATTCAGCATCAGTATGCCTACGTTTTGCAACCAAACAACCGAGGAAAGGGGTATCGATGCGACAGCCCCTTTGTTGCTTCTATTATCACGCTTCACTAACTACACTTATTTTGTAGACCTCAACCAAAAAAGTACTACCCCAACTTTTCCTATTGCTTTTGAACTAGAGCTTGTGGCTCTTCAAACGGTTGCACGGAAGTTAGGCATCTGTATGAACCATGCTGCATTTCAGCTCACTGTGAAGAGGATGAAATCGTGCAGCCGAGAATTCTGCGATTGTTGGCCTGCAGTACAAGTGATGCTGTTCAAGAATTTGACGAGGGGCGAACGTTGGACGTAAGCATCCGCGACCAGGGTATATAAACTACTCATCTGCACCGAAGCACAAAACGCTGAGTCCGTTCGTATTTTCAGAAACAGTGTATTCGTATATTGTTTCCGAAAACTAACCCACTGATACGTTTGATAACTAATCTTTCCAGCTGATACCCGTAAGAATTCCACAACCTTTCTTCAAGGCTGAAGAGAGAGTTCACCCAAGACAGTTATGATAGCCGCTTGTCAAACACATTTAATTTTGAGTCCGGATACACGAGTATCCACTAGCCTACTGACTAGTCACCCACAGTCCAGTTGTTAGACAAGGGCCTCCTCTTCTTATTGAGTAGACTTTCATCCGACGATTGCCGTTCAACTCAGCGTTTCAATACATAGTGAGGGCTCTCAGTAAACGTCGCTTCCGTTTCAAACAAACGCCGTAGTGGAACACTATGTCTGAATGTGAATGAAACAGCATGGAAGTTAAACAGTAGAGAGAATATAATAATGACAACAAAAAAGGTGACCAAAAGGTTAAAACGCGTCATACGCGACTTGCGTCTATGTTCTTCTATTCTCTTACTTTGTTCCTTTGGATATTATTTTCTAAAGGAGTGATGATGATTGTGGATGACTATCGCAACATATATAAGTGTTTCAACCACAAACGACGGATGTGTCAGCCTCCAGCTAGCGATAGTCATAATTTTGGGTCATCAACCAGAATGCTGAGGGCAATGGCAGAAGTAAGCTTGATGCAAGTTTTTCTTTAATATACACCGGTCTGTCTTCCCAAGCTACATACAATGCGCACAAACGTAAGACTTTACGGTGAGCGTTGAGCATGCATGCCCAAAAGGTGCACTAAAAACCTTAATCGACGAGGCTAATTCGATTAAGCGAGGACCGTGAACATTCAGAACAACTAATCTGACCGCAGATATGTACACTTCACAGCACGAACATAGTAATGCTTCGCACCCACAGTCGCACCATACACCACGTCCTGGGCGACAGACATAAGGTGGAGAGAGGTTCATTTATACGAAACCTGCTTTAGCTATATGTAGAAAGATGTTCGTACTGGCTTCACAACCACATGATACAATCCTCAAGGTCAGGGAGACTTTCGACAGTATCTACCGTAAGGGCAAGTCTAGGCTACTGACATCATTTCAGGCTTAAACGGTGAAAGACAAATAACGTTAAATCCCAGAGTCATGGATAATCAACGCAAACGGTTCCGACTTCTGGAAGACGCATTAACAATGGTTACGTTGGGTTGAAAAAAGGGAGAAGTCGTGTCGCGCCCCACTAACAATAGACTAACATGTTTCCTTATTTTAGCATGCAGGTTAATAAGTGGCAAGTATTTCTGAAAAGCCATTTTCTTAAACATACAATCCCATTGACAAATCGAGGGTCGTCGTGACGTCTAGATACAAACCGGTCGCTGGTCACTGACATACAGCTTTGTTCCAACAGATCAGGAATTAAAATTATGATCACTGCAGTCACGAACTCTGTGAAACCAAGCATCCTTTCTCTGACAGTGACCACCGCGAATTTTGACCACTTACGGCGCAAAACAGACAACAGCACAGAAGCTACAGAAAAGAAGACAGAACACAATGTTCCATGAACACACTGTGAGGGCTCTGGATACCGAATAGCAATTCCGTCCAAGAGGAAACACAATCAGCACTCCAGACCTTGAGGAAGAACGGGTAATTACCGGACTGACACATCAAATTGTAAAAGCTGAAATCACTGCACCGATCTCCTATTACGAGCTCAATCTTAGGGCTTGAATCCTAATGCTAGGAGACCTGAGCACCGGCGAAAGTTAGAAACGGATCAAAAACTAGACGGCAGCGGCCATGACTATCCACGGGACAAATCAGTATGGGACCGTAACGTGTCGAGAGAAAACCCAAATGCAGCGTCGTCCTGATCCCTTCAAAGGCGTGCTTGCATTCTGGCGACTAGAACCAGCTTCGATACTATTCCACAATTCTTAGGACGATATTTTTCCCATTCAAAATTAGCGAAAGAATATAACAACGTAAGTATACGCAATACCCAATATCATTTCACTACGTCATTGATTGTGCATAACATAGTCAACACTCTCTAAGTAGCAAAATTAAACTGTTCACAAACGAATGGAAGAATGAGGTCGTTCGGTTACACTTGGTTTTGAATATGATAACAACCATCACTATCAATTTGATCATCATCATAGAGCGCAAGACATCAGTAGTTCTCGCTAATACTTAGCCGCCACAGCCATGAAGGAAAAGGCAAACCCTACACAAGGAATAGAGAGGGGGGAAGGGAGCGATCTAACCACCAAAAATAGCTAGGCCAATAATTTAAACACTCAACATCAGAGTGCCTACATCTTGGAAACAAACAAACTGGGTACAGGTGAAATTAAGGTGCCACCAGTAAGAGAGCCTTCTCACGGTTTTTAATGCCCGCGTCACTAAGTGAACCCAATTCACACATAACTCGGCCAAACAACGAAAACATTCACGCCACTCAGTCTGAATAGCCAGCATCTCACCTAACGATCTCAGCAACCGACTCTGTGAGTCGCGAGGTCTCCAGCCCAGGAGACGGCTGATGTTCGATTCCACCTGCACAATCTTGCAGATGACGGTACCCCCCAATCGGAATCGATCAATGTTGCGTGATTCATCCTGCCCGCTGCGTTAAGAGATGCGCCTCCTAACAGAAGTATTCTGAGTAATGCGCCTTGTAGTGCTTGCAGAAATATATAACCGTTCAAATCTGTTCCGGCAAGGGGGTCTATAGGCAGACCACTCAGTACAACTGTGTGCACAATGTGAAACAGATGGTGAGAAGGCTCCGTTAAACTGCAAGCTGAGGAGTTCCGCGCAGTAGTCCAGGAGTAATTGGAAGAATGCACAAAAACCCATTGGTTCGCGGCATACCAACTTCCCGCAGGTGTGTGCAACATGAATCTTGTGAGGTAGAAACTAGTCCTCCAGCTAGTGCAGCTTGACCGATAAATAGCATAGGTGAGCCTGTGTCAAGAAAATGGACCAATTCTGGCCAGTCACAGTAAAACCTTCTCAAATATTCTATGATTAATCTTGAATATTTCACTTACCCGACTTTCAATCAATCGCGCTCTTTCGCAAAGACCGTAAGTGCCATTTCGTCGGACAGTCGTAAGCGATGAAGAGCATTTTTGTTCAGGAATACCGCGATTGCAATGGTCATCGAGTCGGTGTAGATGAGACCATATATGAAAAAGATGGCTCGCTTTTCAGCAGACAATTCCGCCGATTTGACAAAGGATCCGAACATTTTGAGGAACAGTACAGCTGACCTCAAACACACCACGCAGTCGACAGGACCCGAACGACCAGTTACTGCTTTCCAGACGGCCCTCCGTCAAGAGCATGAGTGGTCCTGCAGCTTAAGTTGTTGAAGCGCAACAGGGTCCCTGAATCAGATCTGCTCTCTCCTCTTTTCCAAGATGGTGGGAACAGGTTGGTATCTAAACCGAAAAATCACCTCCAGCCAGCTTGGGAATCTGAAGAGGTACCTCGGTGATTGTTACCTACTAACAGTAATATTCGTCCTCCAAAGTGTGGCCCGAAGTCTATGTGATAATCACAGTGGCATCAGTCTAGTATCTGCTGCGTCCAAGTTACTCACTGTCCTTATATTAACGTCAGCTCACTAAAGCCAGAGAAATTCATACACGTGAAGAACAGCCAGCCTCTCGGTCCGACCAAGGGTGCGTTGATCACATTTTTATCATGCGAGGGATCTTGGAGCATCGGAACTATTGTACAGAGCCGATGGTCGTGGTCTTTTTAGACCTAAAAGCTGGTCTCCATTCAGTTGGAGCCGTCTTCCTCGAAAGGGAGTATCTGACAAATATACGAATCTGTTGAGATCACTGTTTGCCCCTCTGCAAGCAGGATGAAGGTTTTTAGACCAATGTCTCGGACGTTCATCAATTCCAGTAGTGTTTGTCAACACTGTCCGATCTTCCCCTTCCCGTTCAGGTTTGTCATGGACGACATTCTAGAAGGCTCATTTAAAACGTTGAGCTTCTTCCTGGCGCTGGGTTGCCCGATCTGGAGTGTGCGGATGACATTATCCTACTTATCCGCTTTGCTGAAGACATGCACACCATGCTGAACAGAGAGAATGACCGGGCTGGTGTGTATGGAGTGCGATTCGTACCCTTGAAGTGACCACTCCTATCCTCCCTGTTGCAGGCAGTCCGGGTGAGACTGTGAACACCTTCATATAATTGAGTAATACTATCTCATCAGTCTGTAATATTGGTGATGCGATATCAGCGAGGATAGCAAAGGCACGAGTTGCCTTTGCTAACCGGCGTCATCTGTGGCTTCGAAAAGACGTCCGGTCGTCGTTGAAAGTAAAAGTGTATAATGCTTGTGTACGTTCTGTCTTGTTGTATAGTTCGGAAACGTGACCTGTTCTCGATGAAGATGTCAACCGACTTGCTGTGTTTAACCACCAATGTCGCCGCCAATTAGTCCACATCAAGTGGAATGATCGCGTGAGCAATATTCACGCCACTGAGCTCGATTAGCCGCCATCTTACCTAGAGCTGGGTAACTAGTAACGTTTGGATAACTTGATGGAAGGATAAATTTTTTGCTCCGTAATTGAAGAAATGTCAGCACTACAGAACAAAGAGTTTGAACCAGCAGTGCGTGACCAATTCAACCATAACTGGAAGCGGTCAGTTCAGCGTCCCAGGGGGCGTTGCAGGTTATAAATAAGCTAGCTATTGGTTCTGCAGATTGCCCCAATCAAAGTCAGCTTCCTGATACTTGTCGCCCGGATGACAGAGAAAAGTTTAAGGAAGGCTGCAGTTGGGGAAGTCCTCATAATTCTTCCTGCGGAGATTTCCAAAACGGGGGACACGTTACTCTTCTAACTGCAGAAAAACTGTTGCTCGTACTGTTTGACAGGAAAAAAGAGGTCAAGTTCTACAGAGGCGACAACCTACACCGACGGGCAAAGCCTGATGACTATTATCTGCACACAATATCGATCTACGACCAGAACGCTCTGCCAAGAATAAATGTAAATTGGTAATGAGCTACAGATTGATTATCAAAGAGCTAGTGCATCCTTTTCCTATCACAACCAAACAAATGTAGCATAACAAAAACTGAGATTATTTAACCCGCTGATTGACGGTTAAGTGTTATTAAGAATGCGTTCTCCGCTACGGAAGACGAAGTATATGAACCAACTTTCGCTCAGAGGTTAACCAAATAACCTCGACATTTCTCACGCATTATCACCGATACCACTTGTATTGATCGTCTCCTTGGCTCGATGCCACCACAGAAAGAATCACGGTGAACCAAAATACTGGCAACGTCCACAAGATAAATTTTAAGCTTTATATTATTCTAATGTACTCACGCAACGATTTCCAGAAGTCCAGACTGTGCGATACCTGAGACACTTATTTACCCGCTGCACTTCGGTGATACAGATAATACACCAGACTTTATACACATTACCAACTAGCTTGGTACAAAACAAGGAATGTAGAAAACGACCAACATCAACGGCATTAAAGAACAAGAGAAAATAATTAGTGCACTGTTCACCTTACGGCTATGAATTCAGAATAAGCCCCTGTAAACACGACGATGTGCGAGTTAGGGTGCTGGTTATGTGCAAAAATTTTCAAGGGAACCACTGGAAGAGTAACCAGAGTAGAAGTGGATTTATTTGGTAAGTCAAGCCCATGTGTCGTAGTAACAAAGAGGACACTTGAACAAAGAAGCATAACCTTCAAAAGATGTACGGCTGAGTGAACGTAATTTTAAAGCACATTTGCAGATCGAGGTTGAACAGAGACTAGGAGAAATCGTTGCCATTAAAACCCACTGTGCATTCTATATATACAGTGGACGACCGCTTAGAAGAGAATTCTCTATCTACTTCCCAACACATGGTAATGTAGATGGGGAAGATGACGAAGTTCTACAGTACTGTTGAATGTCTCCACGATATGGGCGTTAGGTGAACGAGTAGGGAAAGCCAACGCATGTGACTGAATCGAAGAATCGATAAAAGTTGAAGCCTATGGAAAACATCTGGCTTTCTTAAACGGGTGATGACAATGGAATTCTATCACTGGTAAATGCAAAAGACATTCAAAAAAAAGAATAACAGTTAGGTGATTATAGTCAGCTGTTTCGGAAAGCGAAAATGCCCCCATAAAATCCATTCTTATCAAATGGCGTCTGTTTCGCGTGCACTACCCAGTGTGGAACACTGACGTGCATTTCGATATATTGAGTTGGAATGATGAATTTGTCTCCCCACAGTTCCGAGAACGCGGTTGTGCACAGTGGCTGGCGTCGATTTGGGCAGGAGGGAGTGTAGCTCGGGTTGATTGTTTTGGTATTGATATGTTCGCCGATTATTGATATGTTCGCCGAGCTTGGCATTTAGGTTGCAAAACATATCAATACCAAAAGGAAGTTGCATCATTTGCTGATATGGCAGCAACCTAATGTCAACTTCAACCGTAAGAGCGAGGATGGACCTTGACGTGGTGTGACGACTAACGCAACTCAATGACCTACTGGGCTAGACGAGGTGTGGTGAACACACCAACAGAATGACCCACAACAGGTAGGCCAACAAATCAAGATCTGACAAACCACAGTCTCCTGGTCCTCCAGAATTGGGGTTAAAAAAATGGTTGGCATCCTTTACCGGAAAAACTACCTGTTTCGGTGCACTGTCACCCAACCGCTGCCCTCGCGATACACGCGTTCGAGCCAAACGTCTTAATTAATGACCTTAACCGTTCTATTATCTTGGAATGGGCATACTACCAGTATCTCAGTCAACCATGGATACTCACAACACCTACTTCCATTCTGCATCCGCCGTCTAGCAGTATAAACCGCGTCGCCCTATCTGCTGCATACAGCAGGGTGGATAAGCAAAGACATGCTATGGCTGACCCCTCCACACTGCCCCCATAAAATTTGGCTCTCGGGCTTCTCTCGACCTCTAATTTTACAATTACTCTGCAGGTCACATAACAGATATAGTCAATCATTAGCACTGTGTCCCTCAGTCCCATCTCTTACCAACTGGCCTAAAGCGTTCCCCGCGTTTTCCTAACGCTCCGAACGCGAATCAACATAGTTGTTTCGGGCATTCGCACTCCAAACCAAAGATCAAGAATCCACCCTCCCACGAACGTTAGACTCGTTGAATGACAGTTTCTAGTGCATTTCGGAGACTAGAATCCAGCACAATGGTCAACGTGTGGAACCAACAGCACCCACACTGTCTACCCGATACTGGTTATACCCTACGGGGGATTCCATAGCCGCCGTTACCAGTCAGACTCAAGTAGGTATGGTGCTAAGCACGACGGCCGCAGCCGCACAGGTAGATTGGAGTTCTGTTAGCAGTAGACTTTGTGCCGTCTAGTTGGCAGGTTCAACTGAGGCTTGCCCTAGATACAAAACTTTCATAAATCGTCATCGTGTCTGCTTGCGCACCAGCTGACTGCAGTGAAATCAAGGACGCCTATTACTCAGATTTGGCTGCTCTTCGTTCGCCACATGGTTATGATGTAGTCGTTCCGGCCGGAGATATGGACGCCCAGATCGGCCGCCTTGGTGAGGCCGAATCTCGTCTAGGTGGCAGGTTTGGGATAGCATCACATCGCTCAGATAATGACTGGTGGTTGTTGTGGCTGTGCGCTGATCACAAGCTATTTTTCGCCAGCACTAGTTTTAGACATCGTGTGCGTCATTGTTATACTTGTCCTCCTTCTCCAAATCAGACTTGTTCTCAGATGGATTACATAACTGTACAGCTGTACATAGCTGTTAGTTATAGGTGGCGGGGCTCCATTCAGGACTGTCTTTCTTACTGGAGCACACACTTGGATTCGGATCATGCGTTGTTATGTTGTCGTTCCGTTCTTACTTTTGCTGGGTAACGACCCCACCGACAGCAACGACTGGCTATTGGGAATCTGACTTTACTATCGATAAAGCATAAGTACCAAGCCAGCTTGGAAAGCTACCTTAGTTCTCTCTCCGAAGATCCTGATCGCTGCTGGACTCAAATCTCACAGGTCATTCGTGAAGCACGTACTGTAGCATGCGGCACGGGAGTACACGAGTCGAACAGACATCAGATCTTGGAAGAATCCCTGGAGCCAGACAGAACATTCCTCCTGGCAGAGATATCTGTAGGAAGCTGAGACGTAGCTTAAACGCTGATCGCGAGGATTGGCTAATGGGGGAAGTTAGAGAAATGGAGACCGCTTTCGCTTCAGGAAACATTGGCAGACTGTTCATGCTTATCCGTGTCACCGGTCCCAAACGACCATCTGTCAGTGAAGTTATCAGCGAGACAGACGGCACACTCATTCACAATAATTCCAGAAGTTTAGAGCGGTGGGCGGAACACTTTGAGAGTCAGTTTAGTTGACCTCCTGTTTCTACTGTGTTGCCGCCACAAACTTTTGATGTAGCACTCTGGTCGGTTGGGACTGGGGTCCGCGATTACATTTCGGCTCTCAAAAGTAATAGGGCTGCTGGTCCACATGATCCCGTGCCGGCACTTTTCAAAGAAGGTGGGGGAGGCGTTAGTGAAGGACGGAAGCTATCCCTCTCTGCTGGGGTAACTCGATAATAGTACCCATATTCAAGAAAGGTATCGGGTCTCTTGCGAAAAACATGGGGGAGTTAGTTTGACCTCAGACATTGCTATGGTTCTGACATCCATTGTACTTCGTCGACTCACTGCAGCTCGGGAGGCAAACATTGGAGAGGAACAAGCAGGTTTTCGACCTGGACAAGGGTGTGTGGGTCATATTTTGACTCTTCGTCAAGCTCTTGAGCAGCGTCATGCGTACCGCCGGCCAACAATTGTTGTATTCCTCAACTATAAAGGTGCGTTCGATCTACACTTTTAGAGCCGCTTAAACACAGGGGTGTACCGACCAAGTATGTGAGCATACTGTCAGCGCTTTATTCCCACACCTCAGCTCAGGTTAGAGTTTACGGTGAACTGTCTGGCAGTTTCAGCACCAGGAGTGGCACACGTCAAGGCTGCCCACTTTGGCTTAATTTTGTGATGCACAAAAGGATAGAAGACTGTCTGCGACGCTCACGAGATGTCGGCATGGACCTCCTACCTGTTGGAGGGCCGACTGATTATGCTGACGACAAGGTGTTGCTGTTTGATACTTTCCAAGCAGCATAAACAGTGCCAGCTTTATTTCGCGTTCTGGTAATTAGTTCTGAATGCGATTTGCAGCCTCAAAATACAAAGTGCTTCCGCAAGATTGCTGTGATTACGTAGATTTAATGTTAGCTAATGAAGTCATGGAGGTTGTTGACCGGTATGTGTACCTGTGAATCTGCATGAGCGGTGGCGGCGGCAGCGACGGTGCAGAGCAGTATTCGCTAATCTAGGGTACCTATGGCGGCAGGTAGGTATCTCTCTGAAGCTTAAGGGTCGCGTATATGGTTGGCGGCATCCGATTCGGATTAGCCTGTCACAGTGACCGAAGCCAAAGGACGCATGCGCTTATCCATCACTGCAACTGGCTTGCGCTGCACCAATTGCAGTTCCACCAACACACCACATATCCAGTGTA
>QNGE01005159.1:0-34301 GCA_008508345.1 Paragonimus westermani | reverse complement strand
CGACACAACCTTCTGCATTATTATTTATTTATTAATCTCGTGTAATCGAATATTTCTGTTCACTGACGCTGGTCCAGTGATGTTGACATATTAACCTTAACCTTGCATCATATTTGTTCCAACACTAATCGTTCATGACTGCCATCTTGGTCATCCATGCTTCTATTTTTGGATATACTTCCACCTTTGTTGCTCCTTCCCTGCTTCATGTGAAGATGTAAAAGCGGTGAACCACCCACTGGGCTCACTTACACTGTGAGAAGCGATGACCTCGTACAGTCGTGGAAATTCGAGCACCATCTAGTTCAGACATAACAGACAGAGATGGACGGAATCGAATTAAAATTGAAAACTTGCTACTGCCCAGAATGAAAGACATTAGACAGCAATCTCACTTTTATTTTTTCCATGGTTTACTTTATGTAGAAAGAGCAACAGTAAAACGAAGAAACAGTTGGTATCTAGACCTCAACGTTTCTATTGGTTGGCTCAGTTCAACTTGCAGCTTGTTTGTTTTACCATGTGTTACATTTAAACAACTTGTGTTGCTGAGGCGCTCATTATGATGAAATACGATGCAGCACCAAAAAGTCATCTGGATCAGTAACTGCTTGACACCCCAGTTTTTTCGAGTGGCCGACATTGATTGGCTGTAGTCCTCCACGATTTATTGGTTGACCTCGTATCAGTGAGTTCATCTGGTTCAGTCCCTTTGCAACAACTGAAAACGCTTTTCTAAACATTAACACATGTGCTCAGTGTGCTTACATTTGGCTATAAATGAAGGCAGTGCACCATCTACAGGATATTAATCTCTTCAGCCGTCATTATCCCACTTCATTAATCGCGTTCATTACACAGTAAATTTTCCTGGACGTCTGGCACAGGCTATGAATCAAGAGAGTCTCATCTCGAGAGCCTAATTTACGTCACAGCGATTAACCTACTGATGGCTGTGTTAATGTCCACAAACTAACCCATCATTTGCTCATCTGGTACTTTACGCCTGTTGACAAAGGGCGCTAGGCTTAATGGACGATGGGCTGTCATACCCAGCGCAAAACTGAGCCACTTAAGTTTATGCATTCTCAGATGGATAATGGGCTCTTTTCGACCTTACTATTGAATGTCGGTTTAGCAATTACGTAACTACATACTCGTCGATACCATGTATGTATTTAAACAGAGGCGCCGACTTTCAGTTGTTGATACAGTACCTTCTGCTCAAGGGCAACTTTTTTCGTTATTATGATGATGCTGAGTCTCGGAGATTTGTTCTTCTGTCGTCGACGTTCATCATGTGTTTTTATGTTATGTGTTATTTGTTACTTGCCGATTTCTTGTAAGTTCCTACTCGGACGTATTTCAGGCTGATGTTGTATATGCTTTTGCAGTATTTTTTTTGAAGGAAATACGTTATTTCGTCGGTTTTTATCCGTTTGCGTCAATCGGTATTTATGGATGACTCTCTAGCTGTATTTTGGACGTGAAGTTTCTTATTCTAGTTGAGCTCATTTCAATTGTACGAACTTTGTTTTCGTTATTACAGATCCCTGCATTCCTAATGTTTTTCTTCCACGTTTTAGCCCACAGTTTGTTTCCATGCTTGCACTCAATCCGATAGTGTGGGACAGTCTGGTCTGACAGGGTTCACGGACAAGCGGCATGATGTGCATGGTTGTGTTTATCTGTTCGCCAGGATAAGCGATGTACATACAGCAAGATCATGGTGCTCCTCTCCTGTCTTCTGTCATCCACACTTGGGAAACCGCTTTAACTGTACAGGCTCACGCTGCCACCGGTTCATCATTTTATCCACTGGGCTACGAACACCACCGTGTTAGTCACCACCATCACATTCGTGCCTTTGTAGTCCTTGACTCTGCCTCCTCACTGACCGTCACCATTGGCACACATAAACCAAAACCTTTCCCCCCCTTAGTTATTTTGCTGATTGTATGCTTGTGGAGAATCTACGGCTGCGCGGCTAATTTAATGTTTGCCGATACAGGTGCAGTGCACCGTTCCGAGGATTACCAACGTTCAGCGAACGCTGTGTTGGATTTAAATATTTCGAACATAACCCTTTCTTTTATACCGCGGGATTCCATGTGGTTCGTTCGAACTAAACGAGAAGTGCCTGCTGTAAGCCCACCCGTGATTAATCGGTTGTTCAGACGCAGTATTACACGATTGCACGGTCAAGAGCCAAAACACCTTACTCCTGAATTGGTAGATTTCATTTGTCATCGGATACCTGATCCGTGTGCAAGAGCAGCCTACCTTCGTCAGCATGTGCGTCATGCACTGTGCACACAACTACCTCTGTTGTACTTGCTTCCTTATGTGGTGACTCCTAATAGTCGATCGAATTGGCAACATACCACTTTCCGGACTGGCATGTGTGACGGTGGTCTCACTGGTTTAGCCTATGTGAATTCGGATAGTTTGTTTGAGCCGTGGCTGAACCCATCCGTGACGTGTGAATACAGTTTATCCCAATTACATCAACTCATTTCAGCTCGAGTGCAAGCAGAATTTATCAACTTTGAAGAATTGTTGAATAAATCCTTCTGCAAACGACCGTCTGATTCAGATTACAACATGACCGGGGAATTTAGATGTGAAGAATGTCATGTAAGTCCTAATTAGTGTACCTTTGTGTGTATTTTTAGACTTTTGGTGGCTTTATCTGATGCTAAGAGTTGTCTTTTTACGGCAGGACTGATGGTTATGTCCCTATTGATGAAAGTACTGTTATTCAGCCGTATATTTAGATACGACGTTTGGTGGCACGGTACGCTGCACTCTACCATTCAATTACCCGACGGTTTATCTCGAAATGCTGAAAACTAATCGGTTCTGTAGGAGTGGGTCTTTTTAAAAGAGCGACACTTTAATTGCCACTAGGTTGCACGTTTGTATACAAACTGCCTTAATAACAAATTTTCGAGCTTAAACTATTCGACTGTTCGATTCTTCTCGTCTTACTCGATAATTATCAGGCACCCCTCATCCCACTGTGTAAACGGTAGGTGGCGAATTCGGCTTGTGACGATGGCGCGACACCGAGTATTTTATTATGGTCGGGCAGTATGCATATACTGCTGCTACGCATAAAGAACTACATTATAACGTAGCGTTTTTAGCTCACTTTTGAAATGTTGGTTTGCTGAATTTAGTGGAATAATACCTTTTGGCTTCCAAACTATAGACAGCTACGTTTCTTGTAGTAGATGTGTAGACTAGTTACTACAAGTTATACAATCTACCTCTAAGGTGTGTCTCGTGCATGTTGTTATTATCATTGTTATTGTTGGTAATAATCCATTTATTCTAGAGGTTCCCCCTGCTGTAAGTCTGCGTATTAATGTCTATTTGTTTTGTACATAATCTTTTTTCCACTGGTTTATGTACACTTAGATACCACCGTGTGCATAGCTAATTGCTGGGAAAAGAAGAGGATTGAACTCTCATGTCTTGTTTAAGATCCTGGTCACGGATCGCCTAACAACGTTCGTCGTTTTGTGGGAATGCCTACTATCTTAAGGTTCTTTGGTTGCTACTTTGTGACATTTTGCTTTTTTCGCAGAGTTAATCTTGTAAATGTAACTAAATACGAAACGAATAACTACATTTCTACCGAACTTATTCGACTATTGGTGTTCTCTTTACCGTAGTAATGCCGTTTCGTTTTCGGAGACGTCACATGTTTTTTCCCTGTCATATCTCGTTCTCTCGTCCTACGTCCCTGTTTTGCGCTCATTCTGTTCGTACCTTGTGCAGTTCCTCAAATTTCAATCACTGCCATCATAATCGCTGACCGCTCTACCTTACTTGTTCACATGGATAGAAGGGAAGTAAAGAATGGAATCTGTTTGTTGAAAACCCTATGTATGAGCTTAAACATTAACTACCGACGTACCTAATTCTTGCAAACGAACAACCAAATGACGGCATATGTGTAACCGTTTTTTGGCTTCATTTCTCGGTGCCCTTCCTCGTTAGTCGCACTTACTTCGCAAAAAACCAAACCAAACAGTGGCAACAACCTGGTTCGCCGGCATCTTCCCTAATGTCTTTAGCCGATGTTTCAGTGGATCGCGGAATCCACACTTTTACAGACGAACTTGCCTTACAGTGGCCACCTCTAGTACTTGACTTCATTTATTTATCCCACATCATGCATCCGTTCCACACTGTGACGACCATCTGTAGGAGCTCTAACTTGTTGAGTTTATATCCGCTGCATATGTAGATTGTATTATAATCTATATGAGCAGTTGCAGGTAACCACCTTATCAAAAGAATGTACTGTCAGGTGTCTTCGATTAACAAGAGATGTAAAAATTCTGAACATCCTAGGTTGCCTGCTAAAAACCTTGTCATTGATACTAGTTATCGGTACCTAAGGTCCTGACGAACACCACTACGTTGAACCTCTACACTTACCCCAACAGTAAAGATCCAAAACATTGGCTTAGCCTTTTCATTGATTATATTTCGTCAATATCTTATTATTTGTCAGTAGATACTCAAGCTATCACGCTTAAGACTTCCACTACAGTGATCTTTCACACGCTAGCTCCTGCCTAAAACGAGTTCCGCGTTTAAACCCCTTGCTGTGTACTTTGGGTTGTCTGGCGGCTGTTTGCTATTTAAACTTCTTGACGTCATGCGAGTTTCCATCTGCAATCGCTCGTTGGCTACTGAATGTAGTCTAACACAAGAACTACTGGTTAACGTGTCCAGAATATCACTGGTGTCGTAGGTGTCTACGGTATCTCCGCTTATCTGTCGTGCTACATGTACAACGGTTTTCGCGTGTGGTTGAATTTATCGTCTTTGTGAAATCGAACGAAACGCTACATTACATTACTTGAAAGCACTTGATATCTCGAATCTGTTACTGCTCTTCAGTCGTTGTAACCATCAATCCATAAAACCAGAGACCGCTCCATGAGTATGTCTACTTAGAAAAGCAATCGCATCCATTAATAGGATCGGCGAATTCGATATTAATTTGGGCCCACGATCGGGTTGCTTTGGACGATATCTGCATCCTGATCTCGACAAGGTTATTGACAGCACGTGACCAGGTTTGCGTCAGATAAATGTGACCGAGCAAAAGAATGCTCGTCCTCTCCGTACTCGTAAGGAAACTGGTTTAGGATCTCCGGTTGAAGCTCATCATCTTCATCACAGACAGCAACACGTCAGGGGTTCATATTGATGCGTAACTGCCATACAACCATGAAGAAAAACGCGAACCCTGCACAGGAAGAGGGAAGAAAAGAAAGCAAGATGACGGGAATGCAACAACATACCAAAAATATAGCCACGTCTATAATCAAACATTCAACATCAAGTTGCCTACACCTTGCAAACAAACAACCGAGCAGTAACTGAGAGTAAGGCGTCATCAGCAAGACAGCTTCCTTACGGCTTTCACTGCCCCGCGTCATTAAATGCACGCACTTCACAGACCACTCGGTTAAACAACAACATTCACGCCACTGAGCCCGATTAGCCACCATCTCACCTAGAGTATTCAGCCACCGACTCTGTGAGTCGTGAGGTCCCCAGCCTGGAGGGCGAACCCGACCTACAGTGGTCAAACGCTTTGTGAACGATCTCACTTCCCTACGCCAGCTCATCAGTTGCCCACCTCGCGCCTTACGCCAGTTGCTCGCAGCGTCGGCAGAGTGCTCGATGTGGCGAACGACTAGCTGACATCCTTAATACATGAGCTAACCATCGAAGTCTGCAAATCTAAGGAGTGAACAAAAGAACTTGTTTGACACTCACTACCAAATACCCGCTTTCTAACTTCCTGTTTGCTTACTCGTTTGTAACACTCGATTCGGACAGTCGAGCGCAGACAACGGTGGTCAAACACCTGAAGACGGCCCACGTCCTCTACTCTGAGCGGCTAAGTTCCGTTGCCGTAAAGTAACACAGCCGTCACTGTTGCCTTATATACGCGACCGACGTTGTTGTTGCATTGTATGATGAATGGTCTGCCTGGCTTTCCATAGTTGAGCGAGAAATTTGCTTTTCATCCCCATCTTCATTAGGCTGCACTAACATGCAATCCTATACTGCAACGCTTCTTGTATTACACTTCAAAAATCTTTCTTCCTAGTTTAGACCTCGTCATTGTAGCCTCTCTCTGTTTAGTTTCCGAGAGATAAGGGTTTCCTTTCCTTATTAGCCAATCAACTGGCTAACCAGCATTGGCCGGCTGGACACAAAGGCCCCACTGGCACACCTCCCAGTCTTATTCCTTCGAGTCTACACTGGATATGTGGTGTGTTGGTGGAACTGCAATTGGTGCAGCGCAAGCCAGTTGCAGTGATGGATAAGCGCATGCGTCCTTTGGCTTCGGTCACTGTGACAGGCTAATCCGAATCGGATGCCGCCAACCATATACGCGACCCTTAAGCTTCAGAGAGATACCTACCTGCCGCCATAGGTACCCTAGATTAGCGAATACTGCTCTGCACCGTCGCTGCCGCCGCCACCGCTCATGCAGATTCACAGGTACACATACCGGTCAACAACCTCCATGACTTCATTAGCTAACATTAAATCTACGTAATCACAGCAATCTTGCGGAAGCACTTTGTATTTTGAGGCTGCAAATCGCATTCAGAACTAATTACCAGAACGCGAAATAAAGCTGGCACTGTTTATGCTGCTTGGAAAGTATCAAACAGCAACACCTTGTCGTCAGCATAATCAGTCGGCCCTCCAACAGGTAGGAGGTCCATGCCGACATCTCGTGAGCGTCGCAGACAGTCTTCTATCCTTTTGTGCATCACAAAATTAAGCCAAAGTGGGCAGCCTTGACGTGTGCCACTCCTGGTGCTGAAACTGCCAGACAGTTCACCGTAAACTCTAACCTGAGCTGAGGTGTGGGAATAAAGCGCTGACAGTATGCTCACATACTTGGTCGGTACACCCCTGTGTTTAAGCGGCTCTAAAAGTGTAGATCGAACGCACCTTTATAGTTGAGGAATACAACAATTGTTGGCCGGCGGTACGCATGACGCTGCTCAAGAGCTTGACGAAGAGTCAAAATATGACCCACACACCCTTGTCCAGGTCGAAAACCTGCTTGTTCCTCTCCAATGTTTGCCTCCCGAGCTGCAGTGAGTCGACGAAGTACAATGGATGTCAGAACCATAGCAATGTCTGAGGTCAAACTAACTCCCCCATGTTTTTCGCAAGAGACCCGATACCTTTCTTGAATATGGGTACTATTATCGAGTTACCCCAGCAGAGAGGGATAGCTTCCGTCCTTCACTAACGCCTCCCCCACCTTCTTTGAAAAGTGCCGGCACGGGATCATGTGGACCAGCAGCCCTATTACTTTTGAGAGCCGAAATGTAATCGCGGACCCCAGTCCCAACCGACCAGAGTGCTACATCAAAAGTTTGTGGCGGCAACACAGTAGAAACAGGAGGTCAACTAAACTGACTCTCAAAGTGTTCCGCCCACCGCTCTAAACTTCTGGAATTATTGTGAATGAGTGTGCCGTCTGTCTCGCTGATAACTTCACTGACAGATGGTCGTTTGGGACCGGTGACACGGATAAGCATGAACAGTCTGCCAATGTTTCCTGAAGCGAAAGCGGTCTCCATTTCTCTAACTTCCCCCATTAGCCAATCCTCGCGATCAGCGTTTAAGCTACGTCTCAGCTTCCTACAGATATCTCTGCCAGGAGGAATGTTCTGTCTGGCTCCAGGGATTCTTCCAAGATCTGATGTCTGTTCGACTCGTGTACTCCCGTGCCGCATGCTACAGTACGTGCTTCACGAATGACCTGTGAGATTTGAGTCCAGCAGCGATCAGGATCTTCGGAGAGAGAACTAAGGTAGCTTTCCAAGCTGGCTTGGTACTTATGCTTTATCGATAGTAAAGTCAGATTCCCAATAGCCAGTCGTTGCTGTCGGTGGGGTCGTTACCCAGCAAAAGTAAGAACGGAACGACAACATAACAACGCATGATCCGAATCCAAGTGTGTGCTCCAGTAAGAAAGACAGTCCTGAATGGAGCCCCGCCACCTATAACTAACAGCTATGTACAGCTGTACAGTTATGTAATCCATCTGAGAACAAGTCTGATTTGGAGAAGGAGGACAAGTATAACAATGACGCACACGATGTCTAAAACTAGTGCTGGCGAAAAATAGCTTGTGATCAGCGCACAGCCACAACAACCACCAGTCATTATCTGAGCGATGTGATGCTATCCCAAACCTGCCACCTAGACGAGATTCGGCCTCACCAAGGCGGCCGATCTGGGCGTCCATATCTCCGGCCGGAACGACTACATCATAACCATGTGGCGAACGAAGAGCAGCCAAATCTGAGTAATAGGCGTCCTTGATTTCACTGCAGTCAGCTGGTGCGCAAGCAGACACGATGACGATTTATGAAAGTTTTGTATCTAGGGCAAGCCTCAGTTGAACCTGCCAACTAGACGGCACAAAGTCTACTGCTAACAGAACTCCAATCTACCTGTGCGGCTGCGGCCGTCGTGCTTAGCACCATACCTACTTGAGTCTGACTGGTAACGGCGGCTATGGAATCCCCCGTAGGGTATAACCAGTATCGGGTAGACAGTGTGGGTGCTGTTGGTTCCACACGTTGACCATTGTGCTGGATTCTAGTCTCCGAAATGCACTAGAAACTGTCATTCAACGAGTCTAACGTTCGTGGGAGGGTGGATTCTTGATCTTTGGTTTGGAGTGCGAATGCCCGAAACAACTATGTTGATTCGCGTTCGGAGCGTTAGGAAAACGCGGGGAACGCTTTAGGCCAGTTGGTAAGAGATGGGACTGAGGGACACAGTGCTAATGATTGACTATATCTGTTATGTGACCTGCAGAGTAATTGTAAAATTAGAGGTCGAGAGAAGCCCGAGAGCCAAATTTTATGGGGGCAGTGTGGAGGGGTCAGCCATAGCATGTCTTTGCTTATCCACCCTGCTGTATGCAGCAGATAGGGCGACGCGGTTTATACTGCTAGACGGCGGATGCAGAATGGAAGTAGGTGTTGTGAGTATCCATGGTTGACTGAGATACTGGTAGTATGCCCATTCCAAGATAATAGAACGGTTAAGGTCATTAATTAAGACGTTTGGCTCGAACGCGTGTATCGCGAGGGCAGCGGTTGGGTGACAGTGCACCGAAACAGGTAGTTTTTCCGGTAAAGGATGCCAACCATTTTTTTAACCCCAATTCTGGAGGACCAGGAGACTGTGGTTTGTCAGATCTTGATTTGTTGGCCTACCTGTTGTGGGTCATTCTGTTGGTGTGTTCACCACACCTCGTCTAGCCCAGTAGGTCATTGAGTTGCGTTAGTCGTCACACCACGTCAAGGTCCATCCTCGCTCTTACGGTTGAAGTTGACATTAGGTTGCTGCCATATCAGCAAATGATGCAACTTCCTTTTGGTATTGATATGTTTTGCAACCTAAATGCCAAGCTCGGCGAACATATCAATACCAAAACAATCAACCCGAGCTACACTCCCTCCTGCCCAAATCGACGCCAGCCACTGTGCACAACCGCGTTCTCGGAACTGTGGGGAGACAAATTCATCATTCCAACTCAATATATCGAAATGCACGTCAGTGTTCCACACTGGGTAGTGCACGCGAAACAGACGCCATTTGATAAGAATGGATTTTATGGGGGCATTTTCGCTTTCCGAAACAGCTGACTATAATCACCTAACTGTTATTCTTTTTTTTGAATGTCTTTTGCATTTACCAGTGATAGAATTCCATTGTCATCACCCGTTTAAGAAAGCCAGATGTTTTCCATAGGCTTCAACTTTTATCGATTCTTCGATTCAGTCACATGCGTTGGCTTTCCCTACTCGTTCACCTAACGCCCATATCGTGGAGACATTCAACAGTACTGTAGAACTTCGTCATCTTCCCCATCTACATTACCATGTGTTGGGAAGTAGATAGAGAATTCTCTTCTAAGCGGTCGTCCACTGTATATATAGAATGCACAGTGGGTTTTAATGGCAACGATTTCTCCTAGTCTCTGTTCAACCTCGATCTGCAAATGTGCTTTAAAATTACGTTCACTCAGCCGTACATCTTTTGAAGGTTATGCTTCTTTGTTCAAGTGTCCTCTTTGTTACTACGACACATGGGCTTGACTTACCAAATAAATCCACTTCTACTCTGGTTACTCTTCCAGTGGTTCCCTTGAAAATTTTTGCACATAACCAGCACCCTAACTCGCACATCGTCGTGTTTACAGGGGCTTATTCTGAATTCATAGCCGTAAGGTGAACAGTGCACTAATTATTTTCTCTTGTTCTTTAATGCCGTTGATGTTGGTCGTTTTCTACATTCCTTGTTTTGTACCAAGCTAGTTGGTAATGTGTATAAAGTCTGGTGTATTATCTGTATCACCGAAGTGCAGCGGGTAAATAAGTGTCTCAGGTATCGCACAGTCTGGACTTCTGGAAATCGTTGCGTGAGTACATTAGAATAATATAAAGCTTAAAATTTATCTTGTGGACGTTGCCAGTATTTTGGTTCACCGTGATTCTTTCTGTGGTGGCATCGAGCCAAGGAGACGATCAATACAAGTGGTATCGGTGATAATGCGTGAGAAATGTCGAGGTTATTTGGTTAACCTCTGAGCGAAAGTTGGTTCATATACTTCGTCTTCCGTAGCGGAGAACGCATTCTTAATAACACTTAACCGTCAATCAGCGGGTTAAATAATCTCAGTTTTTGTTATGCTACATTTGTTTGGTTGTGATAGGAAAAGGATGCACTAGCTCTTTGATAATCAATCTGTAGCTCATTACCAATTTACATTTATTCTTGGCAGAGCGTTCTGGTCGTAGATCGATATTGTGTGCAGATAATAGTCATCAGGCTTTGCCCGTCGGTGTAGGTTGTCGCCTCTGTAGAACTTGACCTCTTTTTTCCTGTCAAACAGTACGAGCAACAGTTTTTCTGCAGTTAGAAGAGTAACGTGTCCCCCGTTTTGGAAATCTCCGCAGGAAGAATTATGAGGACTTCCCCAACTGCAGCCTTCCTTAAACTTTTCTCTGTCATCCGGGCGACAAGTATCAGGAAGCTGACTTTGATTGGGGCAATCTGCAGAACCAATAGCTAGCTTATTTATAACCTGCAACGCCCCCTGGGACGCTGAACTGACCGCTTCCAGTTATGGTTGAATTGGTCACGCACTGCTGGTTCAAACTCTTTGTTCTGTAGTGCTGACATTTCTTCAATTACGGAGCAAAAAATTTATCCTTCCATCAAGTTATCCAAACGTTACTAGTTACCCAACTCTAGGTGAGATGGCGGCTAATCGAGCTCAGTGGCGTGAATGTTGTCGTTGTTTGTCCGAGTTGTCTGTGAAGTGAGTGTATTTAATGACGCGTGGCAGTGAAAGCCGTATGGAAGCTGTCTCGCTGATGACGCCTTAATCTCAGTTACTGCTCGGTTGTGTTGTTTGCAAGGTGTAGGCACCTTGATGTTGAATGTGTGAATATGGACGTAGTCATTTTCAGTAGTTGGGTCCCTTCCCGTCCTTTTCTTTTTCCTTCTCTCTTTCTATACAGGACTTGCTGTTTCTTCGTGGTTGTGTGGCAGTTAAGCATTAGTATGAACCACTGATGTATTGCTGTCTATGACACCCAGCCCCACTTAACAAGCTTACGACCCCGCTTGTAAAATCTGGGCCAGCGTAGTCGCTCCAAATGTCCGGGATTTGGCTAACACGATTCCCGTTTTAAAAGAGGACGTATCTAATTTATGTGCAAACCTTAGTGAGAATGGTCTGATTCCTGTTGCATCGATGCTGTTTGAAACTGTTGTACTTTTTAAGCAGTCTGGCATTTGAACGGCATATCCGCATGGGTTATGCTAGGGTTTGCCCTGGTCGTGATTGCATTGGTGACATCTTCATACTCCGCCAGCTACATTACCAGTGCTGTTCCTATAAAAGGCGGAAAATACTGTATCTTCGGACAACAGAGGGGCTTTCGATTCAGTTGACAGAGCTGCAGCCTAGAGCTGTTTACCAGGAAAGGAAATATCCGAGGCGTATGTCGAAATCCTTTGAAACCATTTACTGTCATTTCGTACCGAGGTAAAACATGTGATTGTTCATCGCCGACTGTCACCGTCTCAGGTGGGAAACGACGGGGTTGCCCAGTCTTCTGTTTTCTATTTGGCGTTGCAGTAGACGGGATTCTAGAGTGTGCTGTGAGAGATTACGAATTTGATGGAAACGTTTTAAGATTTCGCCTATACAGGCGCCATTGCTCTAATTTGTGAGGGTTTCCATGGGGCCCAAAACATGCTACTCAGGTGAGAAATTTCAGTTCATCAGTTTATTGTGTTCTTTACATCTTCTAATTGACAAGACTGCACCTGTTCTTATCCTTCATGGCTGGACGTTGGAGGTGTTCGATAATCTCGTGTACCTTAGAGGCTGTATTACCGTTGATAGAATGTCACATGGGACCACAAATCGCATGGCTAATGCGCAGATGGTGTATGTCAACTTGCACCACGTGGTCCTCCGTTGTGATTTTAGTCTTTCTTTGGAGGGCCGAGTGTATAATTTAACCGGGCAAGTAGCCTTATTTTCTGACTATGAAACTTGATCCATCTGCTTGATGGATGTACACCTATTCCACTTTTGACCGCCAATATCTTCGGAGTATCCGCGACGTTTGATGTGGGCATTGTAAGAAAGGTGGCGACGTTCGTGAGCGTATCTCCGAAGTCGACGGATCCTGTTAACCACTGGCATATTAACCTCGTGTCACTGGTTTCGTTGACTTTAACAGTTCTTCGGAATGTTCAGTCGCTGTTTGAGTTATCACGCTCTGTTCACGATTGATGAATCAGATTGAAATTGGTAGCCCAGTGGCCAGTGCATTGCATAGGTCCTGGGCATGATATCGAGGCCTGTTTTTCTAATGCGCTTCCGGTTGAGGTCCACTAGACTTTGGTCGTCTTTGGTTGACGACGCTGTCTAGCATGGCAAAGAATGTAAGTTGTTGTCGTGCTACGTGTTTCTGTGTGCCCGACTTAGTGTTTTTCTCTTTTCACGTTATCCTCTTGCCACAAGTTATTTGCCATTTCTTCTCGTTCGTTGTGTCCGTATGTTAATGTAACTAGTCATGCCAGGTATACTTTTTTTTTACCGTCACTTCATACTGTTTGTTAATGAACATTCTGGTTTGCCACGTTCAGGTTTTTGCTCCAGGTAATTTCATTTCGAGACTATTAGGAATATTACCATTTTGCTCAACGACGGCTGTCTGTAAGTATCTGTACCATTGAAACTCGTGAGACTAATAGCAAGTGATGAACTAGCTGGAGCCCGGTGGACATAGAACACCAGGAGCTGCGAATATGTTTACGGCTCCTTTGTGGTCCGGGTTACAACCACTTCTATGGGTGACAGTACGTAAATCAGTTGGCTGGAGAATGTGAGACGGACAGGTGCCAATCACCCCGGTGCTTGAGTAACGAAGGCCTCGTTTCTTTAACAGTTGTCGAATCAATGACTGCAAATTAATCATGACACTCCTGATTGACTGTAGTCTTGTTATTCCAGCCGCTGGACACAGAACCACGACGTACTGTGATTTGCGAACTGCTAACCCGCAGCTTGCGATCATCACAATATTGTCCTCATCTTTTGGAAAACTGCTTTATTCCAGACAGTTGCGGTTGTACTAGAGAAGTTATTTATGGGTCTTGATCGTGAATAGTTCCTTTAGAGCACTCATTAGCTAGTACTTGCAAGTATGACAGGTCATATCGGGCTTTGTGAAACAATTCCCGGCCTTTTTGTTTCGTGGAAAGTTCCTCCGGGGTCGGCATAGGCTATTGGTACGTCCCTGGGGTATCCTGTGGACACAACCGCACAGCTATATGGTTCTGTTTGCCCTTGTGACAACGACGAAAGAGGTGGTCCTTGTTGAGTTCCTGGTTAATTCAGTAATCATTTAGGCCCTTGTCCGATTGCAACATGGAACTGGATGCTTAAGTCGAAGGATATGTTGTTCAAAGTCGAACGGTATATGCATTCTTTAGTGAGTAAGTTAATTTGCCTTCTCTGAAAGGCTTTGGAATCATGAACGAATTTCTCAGAGTCCTGGATTCCTGCTGAGAGGAACCTGTTTACAGATGCGGATTATTAGCCTATGGAGTACATGAGGATGCTCTTCCATTTAATCCAAAAGGATCAATGCAGTTACTCAACCACAGGTCAAATATGGTGGCGATTAGGAGGTCTCAACGGATTTCACTGTTGAAAATTATTAAAGAATCTACCATACCTGTCCGAAGATAGTTTGACCTAGATATCGCTTGTTATGTACAAATTCCTGCATCGGTACCTCTGTCGGTTTTCTTTGTGCCTTCTTAAATCGTTTTTGCTTTTTACGGAAAGCTCGCATCTACCCGTGCGTGAGAACTACCGTAAATGTTTTCCGTCGCCAGTTTGTGCTGGAGCTATCTTGATGAAGTCGGTTACCTACCAAATCTGGTTTGTCCTCTTAAGATAAGCAACTATTCACCCTCATCAGGGGAAAGTACAGTCGATTTCATTGTTTGTTCTCAAAGCAAATCAGAAGGCAGAAAGTTTATACCAGTGAGCAAACTTCATATATATATATATATATATATATATATATACTCATCGTATAGGCTTGTACACCATCTTGTCCAGTTGAACTCATTGTGAATTCTTAACAGTAGTTCTCTGCATTTCCTATATGCACCAAATTTGTTGACGGTAGATTGACCGCGTGTCAGTATTACGAAAATGTAGAAAAGATGATTCAGATATGACACGCATTGTTCTCTCGGAAATCGTGATGTGAAAACGCTAAACTAATTTGCTGTTTACAAACATTGCCTAATTTGAGTTATGTGATAATCTGTCTCTACCTTGGTGGCTTAGAGTCCGTTAACTAGCCTACATAGAACGTGCCAATAATGATGCTGGATAAACGAAAAAATTGGTCGGTTAACTTACGTGCGCAGTTCATTAACGAAGTAACAACTGATTGTCGAGAACACTTTTATCCCAACTGTTGATTGGTGGCTCCGAAAATTCCGAGTTCCCCCTTGATGGGGTTTGGCGGATGAGATGTGAACAATATGCATTAAAATTGTGATGCCCAATTAAAGAAGCTTGCCATCTACAAAACATCTCGCGTTCTACAGAATTGCAACTTAGGTTGCCAGTTTTTCGAGAGTTCTTATTAGTCGTCTTCATTTGCTTTATTGTTGCGATACTCTTGAATTTGGACCATCTGGTAATAAGGATGAATCAACACAGTTTATGGCAAATGAATGTTTTCTTAATACGAGTCGGCCTCGGACAAAAAGGCGCGTGAAACTTTTCTAGGCTCACCACCAAACGTTGAAGCTTGATGGTCATCTTGTAAGCAACGTAAATTAACCGCCAAAAATCATTTATGCAGTCCTTCATTCTTTACATTGCGTCAAACCGGTTTTTTCTATACTGGCACATTTTTTGCTCTACTCCGTAAGATTGAATGATTCTTCCATAGAAATTCGCATTTGACTGGGAAATCAACCATTGTTTCGGCAGTATGCTATCCTAATTTTGCTTTAACTTTCTTCTCACTCCGCCTGCAGTGCACCACGGAAAGAGGTACATTTTATCATTCACAGTGTAGCGGTTCCGCACACACTAGCGGTTTGCTAAATGGAGGAAACAGTATGCCACTTTTTTTTTACGATGGATATGGTTATTTGGTCTTGCCTTTTGTGAGAATACAGACTTTATGATTAACATGCTAGTCTGGCAAACGTGAGAGCCGGGGGTTTGATTCCGGTCCGGATGAAGATGTCTACCACCAGTGAGCCTTAATAAAAACAAAACTGGATTCTAGGGCTTTCTTTTGAAGCGGGCTGACGGAAAGACTTTTCTGAACGCGAAAGCTGCCGTCAGCAGTGAATGGTGTTCAATCGTAATTAATCTAAATCTGCGAACTTTTATCACAACTTCTGGATACCTTAATGGAGCAGACAACAGACTGAAATAACACGATTTATGCTGCAACGAAATCTGCTCGGGCATTTCAGTTCTATGTATTCCATTCAAATTTGCAAAATTTTCAATACGGTTGAACAAGTTAGATTGCCGTTGCGCGACAAAACACGAACGCTGTGTCAGCTTTATCCTGTCGAAAAATTTTCAGAATTTCACTTTCAACAAGACTATCTAGTGCCTTGAGGAGAAGACCCCAGGCGAATGATCATCACTGTTCAATCTCCAGTATCATTGTTTCATTTTGGTCAAGAACGAAACTGGTGGTTTTGAAGTGTTAGTCGCGAGTGGGAACGACTGGAACCCCGTTCAACGATAGTTGACCGATTCTAGTGCTAGTTTATCATCCATCTCACCATTTGATGTTGCTATATGCAGTTGCATCTTCCCCTAGATGGAACAGAGTCCTGACATGACCCCGTTGGTGATCACTGTTGAAAGCCGAACGTTGTTCAACTATAAGCATAATACTGACACAACCGAAAGTTCTCAGGAAAGACCGTGGGAACATGCGACACGGGAAATATGACCTTGAAAGTCGAGGCACGTCAATCTAAAGTCAGCCTAAACCAACTGATTGCATTCGAAGGTTAACACACCCGTTGGTACCACGGGACCTAACATATCGTTCCACTCTTTCTACTTCAAACGCACAACTACCAAAGAGGCGACGGACAATCAACGTTACCGAAGCTTTCCGCATCACGCACACAACTAGCAACAAACGCATGCTATGCTGTACTCCAGCCGTGCTTATCAAAAAGCCATACTCTCCGTGATCGACGACATCCCCAGCTAGTCCACCGTGGCAGCAAAATTCGAGCTCACCTGTTGCGTACCCTCGTTATTATCATAGAAACATCTTACAAACTGATCACATGGTAAAACAAACAAACTGCAAGTTGAACTGAGCCAACCAATAGAAACGTTGAGGTCTAGATACCAACTGTTTCTTCGTTTTACTGTTGCTCTTTCTACATAAAGTAAACCATGGAAAAAATAAAAGTGAGATTGCTGTCTAATGTCTTTCATTCTGGGCAGTAGCAAGTTTTCAATTTTAATTCGATTCCATCCATCTCTGTCTGTTATGTCTGAACTAGATGGTGCTCGAATTTCCACGACTGTACGAGGTCATCGCTTCTCACAGTGTAAGTGAGCCCAGTGGGTGGTTCACCGCTTTTACATCTTCACATGAAGCAGGGAAGGAGCAACAAAGGTGGAAGTATATCCAAAAATAGAAGCATGGATGACCAAGATGGCAGTCATGAACGATTAGTGTTGGAACAAATATGATGCAAGGTTAAGGTTAATATGTCAACATCACTGGACCAGCGTCAGTGAACAGAAATATTCGATTACACGAGATTAATAAATAAATAATAATGCAGAAGGTTGTGTCGCCATTACTAAACAAGGGAATCTTCCCACGCTAAAATATACGTCAGCGTCAGCTCCACACAAACATGTTTTCGTCATTTTTTGGATCTAACAACTACATCTGTAACACCAGCCAAAGAGAATCCGATTTATTTCCACGAAAGTAGAGGTCATAATATATTGTGTAAAGATCTGTTATAAAAAAATTACATATTGTGTACTACTGTAACTTCCGTATAAATTCAGTCGGACGGTACCGAAAGTAGTTGTGGCGTAAACAAAACACCACGAACATCTGAAAAAAATGACGACGGTGAGCGCCATCATTACAAAAGCCTTCAACGTTGACCAGAAGTTACTGTCTCATGCCGCCGTTCGCCCAAACAGTGACGTGGAATATGCTCGAAGAAGAAGAAAACAGTCGAGCAACAGTAAAAGAAAATGAAGCGAATGAACTAGATGTGTTACGAATGTAGGTACGACATTGATTGCGGTACACTTCCACCCCGGATAGCATTTCTAACCAGCGATTTGGGTGATCACGAGAACCCCAACTAGACTCAGTCGGAGTCTTCATACTTCACAACCACGTTGCCGCTTGACCACCAAGCGGTTTTACCCAACTGTTGGCGGTCAGTGTGTAATACACGGTGCCGCAAATGCTCAGCTGGCATGCAGAGTAAGTGAATCAATCATCACAGCCTGTGCAGTCTGATTAGTTGACCCCTCAGCCGTGCATCCCGTACGTTCCGGGATACGCGCTGGCGAACGACCGTGTTGCTCACGCGATCATTCCACTTGATGTGGACTAATTGGCGGCGACATTGGTGGTTAAACACAGCAAGTCGGTTGACATCTTCATCGAGAACAGGTCACGTTTCCGAACTATACAACAAGACAGAACGTACACAAGCATTATACACTTTTACTTTCAACGACGACCGGACGTCTTTTCGAAGCCACAGATGACGCCGGTTAGCAAAGGCAACTCGTGCCTTTGCTATCCTCGCTGATATCGCATCACCAATATTACAGACTGATGAGATAGTATTACTCAATTATATGAAGGTGTTCACAGTCTCACCCGGACTGCCTGCAACAGGGAGGATAGGAGTGGTCACTTCAAGGGTACGAATCGCACTCCATACACACCAGCCCGGTCATTCTCTCTGTTCAGCATGGTGTGCATGTCTTCAGCAAAGCGGATAAGTAGGATAATGTCATCCGCACACTCCAGATCTGTTGAAAATCATATATTGTGCGTATGTGACAAGCTTCAAACCGTTACTCTAATGTTATCGTACAGCACATGTGCGACCGATGCTTGGTACGACTTGTCGCAGTTGTCCTCAGCCGATACGCTCTGTCTCTCCGGCACCAATCCATAACGTCTTGTTGACAACTTGAAAGTATCGATTCGCTCATGATCGTTATGTTAACCATCGCGCAAACATGTAATGCTTCCGTCGCAGCAAGTGTTTTAGTGCGGGTGGGAATGTTCCAAAACTTCTATTACGATAACTAGTAAACACAGGCGACTGATATGCTGACAATTTACTACGAGTGCTTCCCACCCCGAGGTCTTGATGAGTTGAACAGATTGTCTTTCACTACTCGCAGTGTTTCTGTGATAAATGAACTAATGAAAGTAGTCAATAAGCGCAGAACCGAGGTGGTTTTTATGTTAAAGAAATGCTCATGGACGTTTTGCGTGATCGCCGTGGTCTATCAACAAATCGATAGGGTTGATGTGACGGAATTCGATAAACCGTATACGCTACAAACCGCCAACAGGCAGAAATTCATGCACGAACGTTACATCTGATTTGTGAAATTGTACCCTTCCGGAATTGCTGTGGAAAAGGCTACCGTATAGCCGAGGCACGTTTTTATACTGGAAATAAATGACAGCCTCTTACCAATGAACTAAAACTAAAGACGAAAACTTCTACCTATGCATTTGAGCGCGTTAAAATTCATTACCGAGTGACACTTTTTAACGTTGTGCTCTATCCCACCGACTGAGATGTTTTCTCTCATAATGTCGCTTGCTGGCTGTCTCCACGTTATCTCGCAACACTTTACGGTGACCTTGTCGACCTCCACTTTTCATTCATCTATATCTGACGTGCGAATTAGACACTTCCCATTCACAATAGCTTGTTAGTAGCACCGCGAACTACAAATCACGCGGTTTTATTTCTGAATCCTAGTTACCATGAGTGCTGTTGCTTAGGTGTGGGTAATATCATCTGTCCGACGTACAGCTCCTTGTGTCGCGAGGCAAGAAAAAACTTGTGGTGTGAAAATTCTAAAAGTTACTTCGTCACTCATAATTTTTTTAACTTCCACAATAACTTCCTGCATGTTGTATCGTGCTCACGAACGTATTTTTCCGTTATTTCTCTCCAGAATGCCTACAAGAATTGGCTGTGCGCATCGGAATTTCCGTTATATGTATCACTGGATAATTCAGACTTCGTCCGACCTTCACAACCTCCCAATGTGTCGGACACCGCCGCAGTTTTCGATAAATTCAATCTTCCTGATGAGATTGCTCCTACCTTTTCCTCTATGATCCACAAAGATTCACTGTTATCGAGTGATCGGCTGACTAACTCTTCCCGTAAACCATTGCATCGGTTCCGTTCATACGCGCCATCATCTTCGGAACGCCAACCGACATCGCTAACTACTAGTGAAAATTTTCGACTTAGTGTTATACCACTTTGTAATTCCTGGTGCACTCAAGTTGAAACGGTTTGTCCCTATTTAAATCCGCAAGATTCTACTTCGAACGGAGGTGAACCAGCGTTTCTTTGTCATGGTAAGTTCATTAACTAGCGGGCAGCTGAACGACATAAGATTGTTCTGAGTTCGGTAAGCATGCAGCCACACAAGTGATCAAGGCCATATCTATTCGGTATTGTTTTCCTGTTACCGTATCTGAACAATTGTTTAGCTGTTATTGCAGGAACTTCTCTTAGTTCTTTTAATTACGATCTTCGTTAGAATCGATGCCAACTGACCAAGTGGAGTGATTACGTTAGCGAATCAGCCAGTGTATGGAGTTGGATATGCTAAACAATTGTTATCCTCCCCTTCACCGTACCTTCATCGGGAAACTTTTCTATTCTTCAGTGTCATCAGGATGCTGACTTCAGGTTCATGACAGTTGTGGAATGAGCCCTAAGTCTTATTATGGCCTGCCGGTCTGATTAAGTTGAATTATTACTCACGCCGCGTTAATTTAAAACACCTTTCAGTCTGTTCGTCCTGGTGACCTGATGCGCGCCCCTTTTTGGCATGATGGTGTAGCAACGTGTGGAAATAGTACTGATAGTCGGCCTCAGAAAGTAACATTGATTTACACGGAACGTGACTTTTACAACAGACAAATTGTCCACAAGCTAACATGGTCATGCTGGTACTAGTTGAGGATCAGTTGACCTGCATAACAATTCACAGAAGACAACCATAGCTTGACTATCTAGCGAAAATTGTTTTGCTTGGCGTTTTCCCTTTCATGCTCCTTTAAGAACGCTCATAGCAATGGATCTAAGTTCTGTCACGCATCTTGTCAACGTTTCTAATAAAATTGGGCGTTCCGAGACAATCATGTTTAATTTTTTTTAAAAAAAAAAATTAAAAATTGACTTTCAAGCCAGTCACCTATACATTCGCCGAAAAATTGAGCAAAATAAGAACTCATCATCATCATAGACAGCAATACATCAGTGGTTCACACTAATGCTTAACTGCCACACAACCATGGAGAGAAAAAAACTAAGCTTTTTCGGAACATTCTTCTGCACAGCTCGCTTTCTTGGATGCTGCGATCTATTCCTGGTATTCGTTGTTTTCTCTCCCCTGACTCGAACTGGGCAGTTTGTTCAATGGTTCTTTCCAGTAGTCATTCCTCGCACTCTCCTCGCTCGGACGTTATTATCTTGCATTCTCGAGCTTATGACCTCTTGGAAAATGACAGAACATTGGACGCGCAGAGCCGCTTGATCCAAATGCCGTCCGCTATCCATCAATGTGACCAGTCTTACAGTCAACCAATCAGAATGCAGAAACCTATTGATCCAATTTAGCTGAACCAGCTGCTGGTAAGCTGTAAGCAGGCGTCTAAGTGAAAGTACATCGACCACCTGCAGCAATGAGAGGAGCGCATTTGCAGCAGAGGCCTTGGTTGTAATTTTCGGCGTTAAACGCATTCATCATTACGTCTGGAGGACGGTTGAGGTGAATTCAGCATATCTTCTAAAAGGCAGAGATTGGCATTACTTCTAAGCGTCAATCACCACAAACTTCTTTACGTCACTTGAGCTAGCGAAACGGCCGATGCTTTGAGTCATCTTCCTCCAAACACTTCAAAGACAACAACGAATGAACCACCCGAATTGGTCAACCTTGTGCAACACTTAGACACGATGCCAATTCTGGGTGGGCAGGTGAAGCGGTTAACCGATCGCGATCCAGTACCATCGAAAGTAAAACATTTCCTTACAATCGGGTGGCCGATGAAAGTTGTTCCTGAGTTGAGACCATTCATGGTTCGGAAAGCTGAATTAAGCTTACACGATGGTTGTATTTTCTGGGGCTTTTGAATGATTCGGCCACACAAGGTGTGACGACGATTGCTCGGAGAATTACACGGTGCTCATCCTGGAGTAACAAGAATGAATACCCAGGTGAGGAGTTACTATTGGTGGCCGAATATTGATTTACATGTTGAATAGTTTTTAAGTCATGTGAGACATGCCAGAAATACCAACAAACTAGTTACCCCGGATCAATACACCCTTGGGGTTGGCCGGAAAGACGATGACAGTGGCTACACATAGATTACTTTGGCCCGATTAATGATCCGATGTATTTGCTTGTAATTGGTGTCCACCCAGCTCATGCTGGTTCATATTTGACGATAAACAGAATGCAATCTTCGTTTGCGACATTCGGAATACCTGAGACAGTTTGTACTGATTGCGGAGCTCCTTCCATTCGTTCCAACCGTTTCTGCTTAACAATGGCGTACAGCACTTAATCTGCAGCATACCACCATGCGTCAAATGATCTGGCTGAATGTGCAGTTCACATTGTCAAACAAGTCTTCCTCAAGCAGCGCTCTGGAACGGTACAAACCATCCCAACTGAGTCGACAGGGAAATCCCTTGCGGAATTGTTGTTTGGTAGAAACTCAGGAACAAGATTGCACTTACTTTTTCCTAATCCTTGCAGCTGCGTCGAAACAAAGCAGGAAAAGGTTTGTGCCCGATCACATGACCGGAGGGAAGTACAGGTGAAGGAGTCGGATCTAGCCTGTACCAGGTTACCTCACGAGGTAATTTGCCGGCCAGCTACAGTCACTAGCTCTGCGGAGAACTATACTGACTTTCCCTTGACTGACGGCCGCATAGTGCGTCGACAGTCAGACCACTTATGACGTCGCACCACAGGTTGACAGAAAATGCTGATACGCAGAAAGATCCCGAATAATCTATTTCGACACAAGCAGCAACCACAGATAAGCCAGTGGAGCTCCAACGGTCGCAACGCGCGCAAAACTTAGTAGCCCAATGTCAACATGAGACTTATCATGCTCGCTAAGAGGGAGAATAATATCACATGTGCGGCGTTCAACAAATTGCTTAATTGTCCGTGCTCTGATTGGCCGTAATTGACCTTCAGCCCTTACGTCTCATTAAATCAATAAGACGTGGTGAGTTAGAACGTATTCTGTGTCTGCTGAGGCTATGAACCGTGTGCGTCTACTGCTGCAGAGTGGTTTTTATCGATTACCAGGTCCCATTACTTCCTATCCAACTTTGCAGTAGACGAGATCCAAGAGTGCACCCTGACAGACTCCAAAGTTGGTGGTGTGAAACTGTCCCCGAGCCTTCAGCTCCGAGACACAGAGTTTGCAGATGTCATTACTTTAATCTATGAGGGTTCATGGGGAACCTAGAACATCTTAGAGGTTTCGGCTAGTCATTGTGGCATGGCCCACGCATCTTCTACGTATAACGTGTTGTTTCACGATTAGCAGGTCTCTGTTTCTGCCTCTGAGGGTAACCGAGAAGTTCATATACCTTGGCAGCTGCACTATCGCTGATGTTATATCCAATGTGATCGTAAACCATGTACCTAAGGCTCGGATGGCGTTTGCTGACTCGGCACCATCTGTGGTGTCGCCATGATCACATTGTGAAAATGGTTTTATTGTACGACTCCGAAAAATCGTCTGTCCGATTGAAGTGTGCTCAGTGTCAATTTTCGTCCAATTGTATCCGCAAACCAATAACGGCGTGTGGTGAGAGTATCGTGCCAACAATGACGAATTTCGGCGACTCACCTTCGGTGCGGAAAAGCTCTGTCGACCTCTGAGCATATTGTGCTCGTGTCACAAGCTTCTTTGACTTGGTCGTGTCCTGCGAACACCAGCCCACTGCTTGCAACACCGTATCGCGTTTGCGAGTGGTGGGCACTGCTGGAAGCATTAGCGTGGTGGCCAGCGTCTGAATTGTATTCAGGGGATGAAAGTAATCACATTAAGGCTTACTTCAGTGGGAAGTTCCCGGTTTCCTGGTTTGGGTCGAAAGGACACTGAACACCTTTGATTAGGACGCTATCTTATATGACGAAGATTGGAAGCCCCCTGTGGCCGTGTTGCAGTTGTGTTTGCGTCGGTTTAGTTACTTCTCTACATCTTCCACCCTTACGTGATACAATCTGTTTCTTCTCGTCTATTGGAATATGTGTGACACTTCACGTGGCACACGTGTATTTACGTATATTCTCGTAGACGGTGGTGAGTTGCTCGTTCTATTTTTGTCTTGTCTGTTCGAAATTTTCATCCGCTGAATAACTAAATTTCATGCCCTCGGAAAAATGGCCTTGAACTACTGTATTCCACACTGGCATTGATCAGTTTAGTAGTCAGTTCATATAGAGCTGTCACTGTTTTTGGGTCAGTTTGCCCTCTACACACTCGGTCACGCGCAAGTCCTTAATTGTCCCCAATTTATCCCCATTATTTGAATTGATCTCCGGGAGGAAACTAGTTGCGTTATCTTTTATTGTCTTCTTGTCCGGTTGATGGATTCGCTGGCTGGGTGTGTAGTTGTCCTGATCAGTGCGTGAAGATGAGCGTGCATGACCCTTCCGTTTTTGATTTTCCCTCGTCGCCGCCTATCGCCTATACTAGGCTATACATCACCGCCTTTTACTGTTCGTTTGTCACAAGGTCATTGTTGCACAAATCCTGCGTAACGTTATCATTCGGCTCGATCACTTCATTGGCTTAGTTGTTTTGCATTTTCGAACAATTAGTTGCTTTCTCCAGCGATTGCTGTCCTGAGCCTGCTGGTACTTTTTCTGACCGCAGTGTGGAGCAGCCGTTGTGTCTGGTTGTTCCGCAGTAACCTATCTCAATGCAGTAGTTTCCCGCCGTGGTTTTTGAAACAAAAGTAAGTTAACCGTGAAAGCTTTTCTGTACCGTTCGCCGTAAAATATCACAATGCGTCAAACTGAGGTCTGTTTGCATAAAACTCGCCTGTTAATCATCCTGTGAGTTACACGGATATGGTTTGTTTTCAAAGCATGCACCTTCTCTCACTTTTACGAACACCTGAACTTTCATTCTAATGAGTGAATGCGCACGTATCATCACTTCATCTTATCTTTAATGGATGAACTTTACATTATCGTGTTAACAAAACGCGTTCTATTGGCACGTTGCGTTTACCCACTTTCAATTTTGTACTTCGTTTTGTTTGTTGGGTTTGTTCATAAACAACGACTGACTGGGATTTTAAGATTCGTCAGTGAGCTTATTTGTATTGTAGGTTTATTACTGCTTGAGTCGACATCAACAATTTATCAGTCGTTCCCTGTCATTTGTTTTTTTGTTTGAGGCGAATTTTAGCGGGAAACATCTGTCGTAGGATTCTACTTGGTTAACCAATAAGGCTGCCAGTGTGACCATCATAACTGCCAGCAATCTGATATCTGTATTTGATCGTTCATTTTGCATTCAGTCGCCTTTTTTCAAGGCGCAGCACTATAGACAAGTTTGCCTCGTACAGTCCATTTACATTCATACCCGACCGAGACTTGCACTACGATCCACGACCTTGTGGGATGATTTGCTGACCATGGGTCGCTAAATTCAAATCAGACTACTGAATTCTCACATCCAAATGAAATCTGTGGGTGATGTCTGTGATAATGAAGTGCTCGGAAACTGTACGAACAGCGGCAGAGGTTTGTAAAATGATTTAGATGCCAATGTCTTCGAAGCTAGAGGGACGTTCAGCAATATAAGACATCTCTAGCAACAGGGAGGCATCCTTCTGAGGCTTGAGGGTCGCGTGTATCGGGTGACCGTGAGAGCCGTGTTACTTTACGGTTAGGAAACTGGGCTACTCAGGGTAGAATGCGTGAACTGTCTTCAGACATTTGACCCTCGAAGTCTGCGTTCGTATCTTGTGGCATAAACCAGTAAGCAACGAAGAGGCCAAGTTCGTCACCTGGGCTGCCACCCTTGTAACGAACCGGTTCGGTAGATGGTGAGATGGCGACCACTCGGGCTCAGTGACGCGAATGTTATTCTTTCGCCGAGTTGTCCGTGAAGTGAGTGACGCGGGACAGTGAGGGTTGTAAAAAAAACCGTCACTCCACTCTCTCATCTGTCTGGCATACCTGTGTAAACTACATTGTCCCTACTTATGTTTATTGCTGGTTTGTTGACCCGAACTGCACAAATAACCATTTAGGTGGCGACGAAAAACAGGTACATTATCATGGATATTCCCATAAACCTCGTTCGGGTGATCCTCGAGGGTACCATTTGTCCGTCCGGTCAACATTTGCCACGTGCATGTGAATTGATCGCAGCTGTCGCATTCGCATAGAGTTTCGAGTGGGCCCCTGTGCGAAACACTGCCCACTAGCCAGACTTCAGTCTGGATGGTGTTATAGCTCGTCACTAGTGCATATGTTTGCCACGGCCCGAACTACAATTCCGGCCACGCTAGGACGATCAGGCATCCGTGTTCACCACTGCGCCCCCATTCACCTCATATTAGGCACGAACGAATTGTCATATGTGAACGCTCAAAAACTTTCGCATGTCAGTAGTCATCAGCTTGCCCGATTGCCACCGGAGCAGATACACTGACTGTCCTCCTAACTCCAATCGATGGCCCCTCATTTGTGTGTTATTTAAGTTATTTGAGAGCAAAATCCTTCACTGTTCACCAGTAGTTTTCCACTCACCCGTTCGTTCATGCGATTCATCACCATTCCACTGAACTTGGCATGCTAACCGAGGAACATCAAACATTTGGGGTTCGATTGAAATGTTTGGTTTTTTCTCTCCCAGCCATGATTCCATTCGAAAATTTTGCGGATGACGAGCGCACTCTCACATTTCGAAAGAATAGCTTCTCAGCGCATGTGGAAGGAGTAGGTTCATCTTCCTTAGTGACGCTGTCGCTTGCTGGGCTAAAGTAGTGTTCACCCTAAACCCGCAACCGCCAACATGTTCGACGTTAGGTGAACGAATGAGGGCTATGTGTAGGAGAGAGTGATGACTGGTGATTGGGTGTACGATCGGTATAACTCAAGGATCACATAAACTACTGCTGTTGTGCCAATTGTGCCGTCAAATTGCTTCATCCACTTTTAACGAGTATGTACTCAACTGATTCATGTCATTACATGTACAGAGAGTTAAATTCAGATTACTTGAATTGCGCATGTTGGATCCGTGCGGGTTGGGCAATGCAACCCAATTTGTCCACTTTTTATCCGGGTGTTTGATATTCTAGGATTTTCGGGATCGCAGATAACCTGACTTCCCCTGAGATGTTTTGATCTAGGTTGTGGCTTTCATCATCTCAACAGTGAGTGCTTCTGTGCACCCGTAAACGTTTATGAATGACAGTTTGAAAAATGTCAACTATTTTTCTCATGTAATATTCCTGATATTAAAAATGATGGTCGGATCCGTGCGAGATCACATTATGGTAGCTTTAACTTGAACGCTCCAACTCTCGGAATGCGCTTACTTAGACTTTTACAGTTTAGTTTGGTTCCCGTAAAAATGTCATCACACCTTTTCAGATATACATTGGTTATTCAACCGTTATGTTGACGATCAGGCCTGTTACGTATTTCAACATTCTGCTGCTTATGTTTCGTATCATGGGCCAAATATCAGCCTGCACAAAACGAGCTTCACAATCGACAACAAGAAAGAAAATAGCAATGTAACGTATGGGATACTCGTTTCAGTCCTACACAGCCATATTACAGCTTGATATGGTGTTTTATGGCCGCACGATATTGAAACAAATACTAAACATCCTTTCGCATACTGCCAACCCTGAGTCCCAATCATGGTTTTGGCTGCGGATGACCTGAATGGCAACGCGTAACATAAAGTAATAGCAAATATCCGAGAAAAATGCGTATAAACGAAATCAGCTCATGCGGATACACAATTGACTGTGGCGCACAGCCAGGAACGCCAAGTTTAGTCATACAGATCAGCCACCTCTTTATTTTTTAATGATTGCCCGTTTGTAATCCCTACGAAAACCCAGCCATCACTTTTTATGTTTCCTGTCAAAATGATGGTGCATGCCGCTTTACACATGTCTACGCAGCAGCTATTTATCAATGCGACCCTTTAATCAGAGTTGTGAGCCCCATTCTGCCTCGAAGGATTTTCACTGTCTGAGTGTGTCAGTGTATAGCCTGCCTCTCGTTCGTATGCCAACTGCTTTAGCAATCATGGAACAAAAAATAAGTCGGGATGCTGATGACCAGTGGAAGACTGGTTTGTACCCACCGAACAGCACTCACGATTGGCCGCAGTTGTGGCGTTCCCGTTAATTTGTCAGTCAACTCCTTTGGAAGACGAGCACCAAACTAAAATTTCACTGTGAGTGGACCATGTCAGGAGTGTATATTCTTGCCATTTCCGGGAATGGAACTCCAATCACCCAGTCATGAGTCTCTAAGGACCAGTCAGTAAACAGATTGACGGTTTCTGGACCAATGTCTCGGACGTTCATCAATTCCAGTAGTGTTTGTCAACACTGTCCGATCTTCCCCTTCCCGTTCAGGTTTGTCATGGACGACATTCTAGAAGGCTCATTTAAAACGTTGAGCTTCTTCCTGGCGCTGGGTTGCCCGATCTGGAGTGTGCGGATGACATTATCCTACTTATCCGCTTTGCTGAAGACATGCACACCATGCTGAACAGAGAGAATGACCGGGCTGGTGTGTATGGAGTGCGATTCGTACCCTTGAAGTGACCACTCCTATCCTCCCTGTTGCAGGCAGTCCGGGTGAGACTGTGAACACCTTCATATAATTGAGTAATACTATCTCATCAGTCTGTAATATTGGTGATGCGATATCAGCGAGGATAGCAAAGGCACGAGTTGCCTTTGCTAACCGGCGTCATCTGTGGCTTCGAAAAGACGTCCGGTCGTCGTTGAAAGTAAAAGTGTATAATGCTTGTGTACGTTCTGTCTTGTTGTATAGTTCGGAAACGTGACCTGTTCTCGATGAAGATGTCAACCGACTTGCTGTGTTTAACCACCAATGTCGCCGCCAATTAGTCCACATCAAGTGGAATGATCGCGTGAGCAACACGGTCGTTCGCCAGCGCGTATCCCGGAACGTACGGGATGCACGGCTGAGGGGTCAACTAATCAGACTGCACAGGCTGTGATGATTGATTCACTTACTCTGCATGCCAGCTGAGCATTTGCGGCACCGTGTATTACACACTGACCGCCAACAGTTGGGTAAAACCGCTTGGTGGTCAAGCGGCAACGTGGTTGTGAAGTATGAAGACTCCGACTGAGTCTAGTTGGGGTTCTCGTGATCACCCAAATCGCTGGTTAGAAATGCTATCCGGGGTGGAAGTGTACCGCAATCAATGTCGTACCTACATTCGTAACACATCTAGTTCATTCGCTTCATTTTCTTTTACTGTTGCTCGACTGTTTTCTTCTTCTTCGAGCATATTCCACGTCACTGTTTGGGCGAACGGCGGCATGAGACAGTAACCTCTGGTCAACGTTGAAGGCTTTTGTAATGATGGCGCTCACCGTCGTCATTTTTTTCAGATGTTCGTGGTGTTTTGTTTACGCCACAACTACTTTCGGTACCGTCCGACTGAATTTATACGGAAGTTACAGTAGTACACAATATGTAATTTTTTTATAACAGATCTTTACACAATATATTATGACCTCTACTTTCGTGGAAATAAATCGGATTCTCTTTGGCTGGTGTTACAGATGTAGTTGTTAGATCCAAAAAATGACGAAAACATGTTTGTGTGGAGCTGACGCTGACGTATATTTTAGCGTGGGAAGATTCCCTTGTTTAGTAATGGCGACACAACCTTCTGCATTATTATTTATTTATTAATCTCGTGTAATCGAATATTTCTGTTCACTGACGCTGGTCCAGTGATGTTGACATATTAACCTTAACCTTGCATCATATTTGTTCCAACACTAATCGTTCATGACTGCCATCTTGGTCATCCATGCTTCTATTTTTGGATATACTTCCACCTTTGTTGCTCCTTCCCTGCTTCATGTGAAGATGTAAAAGCGGTGAACCACCCACTGGGCTCACTTACACTGTGAGAAGCGATGACCTCGTACAGTCGTGGAAATTCGAGCACCATCTAGTTCAGACATAACAGACAGAGATGGACGGAATCGAATTAAAATTGAAAACTTGCTACTGCCCAGAATGAAAGACATTAGACAGCAATCTCACTTTTATTTTTTCCATGGTTTACTTTATGTAGAAAGAGCAACAGTAAAACGAAGAAACAGTTGGTATCTAGACCTCAACGTTTCTATTGGTTGGCTCAGTTCAACTTGCAGCTTGTTTGTTTTACCATGTGTTACATTTAAACAACTTGTGTTGCTGAGGCGCTCATTATGATGAAATACGATGCAGCACCAAAAAGTCATCTGGATCAGTAACTGCTTGACACCCCAGTTTTTTCGAGTGGCCGACATTGATTGGCTGTAGTCCTCCACGATTTATTGGTTGACCTCGTATCAGTGAGTTCATCTGGTTCAGTCCCTTTGCAACAACTGAAAACGCTTTTCTAAACATTAACACATGTGCTCAGTGTGCTTACATTTGGCTATAAATGAAGGCAGTGCACCATCTACAGGATATTAATCTCTTCAGCCGTCATTATCCCACTTCATTAATCGCGTTCATTACACAGTAAATTTTCCTGGACGTCTGGCACAGGCTATGAATCAAGAGAGTCTCATCTCGAGAGCCTAATTTACGTCACAGCGATTAACCTACTGATGGCTGTGTTAATGTCCACAAACTAACCCATCATTTGCTCATCTGGTACTTTACGCCTGTTGACAAAGGGCGCTAGGCTTAATGGACGATGGGCTGTCATACCCAGCGCAAAACTGAGCCACTTAAGTTTATGCATTCTCAGATGGATAATGGGCTCTTTTCGACCTTACTATTGAATGTCGGTTTAGCAATTACGTAACTACATACTCGTCGATACCATGTATGTATTTAAACAGAGGCGCCGACTTTCAGTTCTTTGGGGCCCGTTGACGTTTTCTACCCCCAAACGGTCATTTTTTGCCGCCTCAAAGTAAGTGTCCTTGCAGTTTTCTTGACCAGGTGATCGTTGCGCTTCAAACACAAATCACCCCAGCCTTAGAGATTTGGATCACCAGTTCATTCTCTGCCCCCACTGTCGTTACTATGGTTTAACTACGTAGTCCGTCCATTGACCTACATAGCTTGCCCGGGTGGGCTTCTATTGGTCGCCCAAATTGGACTGATGGCACAGGAACCCCGCCCAATGTGCATCAATGTCGGTTGATTGGTGGGATCTTAGGCTTGGGGCAAGCGCGGTTGGTTGAGTGTAAAGCGGTGCGTCTCTACTGTTATAGATACGTCAGTTTGTTTGACGGCCAAGTGACCTCCAACGAAAACGCTGAGAGGGCTGGACACTTAGCGGTGCATGATCAGAATGTACGTACTAACTTCACATCCACTTACAATCTTGGAAACCGCCACATTCCGACAACTGACGAGCATGTTACCAATCCGTACTAGCGTTTGACTTGACGATGGAGGCCGCCGTGTAGCACATTAACGTTTAGAACGGCGAAAATCAGTACTTGCCAGAAATAGACCATTATAAGCATAAAGCTGCAACGAACAATCAGGGTTGTTTGTTCGATGAGTGTCGTCAGCACTTGGCCTGTCTACTTGAGCATTCAAGTACTGCGAAGTCGGTATGCTCATCGGGGAACAGAAGGTTAATGAGCTTTTAATAAAAATATTCTCTGACTGTGTCTTCATCATAGTCGTACGCCGCATATGTCGCAATAGCAGACAGAGAGCATTTGAGACGGGCACCAATCGATACTCTAACCATACCTATGAGTCTGGCAGCGCGAAGACGGCTGCCGACATGTATCCAGTCAAAAAGCGTCCAATTTGCGTATGGCTTAGGGCAAATCCAACACCAGCGTGATCAACCGCAGTGTCTAGACAGGCACACATTGCACACCAATGGTAAAGCGGATGACAGAGATTGGTGTTCCAGCACTGCGCTGGAAGCATGAAGTCGTTTCACCAAGACAGTATATTTCAGTGGTGAGGGTCCCCAAAGTACGAGCAGGAGCTGTCTGTTGATCTACGCGCACAAATACTGGAACACTGAGGGTGGCAAGCATAAATCGGGTCCAGGGCCAAGTAAAGGTTTGTGCCTTTCAGGGAAAGGAAACTTGGGATCCAACACACTACCTTCGCTTAATTGTACGTTTGTGACAATAAGGCAGTGCGTGGAATTTGCACTGTAGATCCAGATTACAGTTACAGGGGATTCTCCATTTCCTTAGTTTGATTGATATTATATCTGATGAAGTAGGATCCTAGGCAGCCTGGATATCCGTCGCTGAGCGTAATCTAATGTGGTTGAATTTGCTTACAATTTGCTTTCTACTCCTTAGGTGAAGAGTCAGATCTACATGGCCCTCACTACGGTTGCCCGTTCTGGAGAAAGGCCGACGTCCTTCTGATATTCATTCAAAGGTCAATGTTCCCCAGTCGAATCATGTTAACTGTTCCTGTTGCAAGTTTACTTGCAGTGTCATCGAGCGCGGGACCTTTTGCGAGGTCTACGTTCGTCGGCCCTTGTGTTCAAGTGGTGCCGCTGTGATTCATTTATTTCCCACCCGATTGTCACCGACACAGATCTTTGAGCCAGAGTAGCGTAATGTTTACTATGTGGTCTATGGATCGTGCCTCGAGGTTTGTAGCTCTGGCTGCCCGATTACTATCGTCCCAGTTCGGAAATTTTGACGGTATCCAGATTGTGTGACTTATTTGTCAATTTTTGCAATGGCTGTCACTTGAGTTAAAAGCAGAATTTTTACTTCTCTGTATGCTCTCGACTGTACAGAAAACTGAATCGACACATAATAAGATCGATTTTTAAAATGGCAAATTTAACAAGTCAGCCTGTAGTGTTTTTGCGAAGTATCTACATTATATTTCCGCCGTAGTTTAGATTTTTTTCTGAATGAAACATCTTTTTAAAAGAGTGACTGTCATGTTCATTTTAAACCAAATTTCCGTTAAAATCCCATCGTTCACATGCGAAAGTGCTGGGCCTCTAATGGATTCAAACCAACCAGTGCATTCAATTTCCGACCAATTTTACCAAATTACTCGGTGCGGTATTTCTTCTCTCCACTGAGCACCTTAAGAAACAGCACACCGCTTCCTTTTCGTTGTAACGGCATCGCCTTCGAGGATCTTTTCTCAACTGCCGGCTAGAGCCACGAAAGTCCTCCGGTTAAGTTTATCCGTTCCACACGTGCGACCATTTTTAATCCGTATGAGGTATCTCCTGTGAAACCAGTTGCTACCCCAATGTTCGGAAATGTTTTTTTCACACATATGCCACTCGCACGTGCATAAACGGATACCTTGATTGACTCAGTCACGTGGACAAAATTTGACTCAATTACGGAACTAAACTCAAGCCCTTGGGTGCAATGGTTTCAGCTGTAAGTGTATCTATTTTAACGGAGTGCCGCTTCCCGATTCGAGTGACGTCGAAACTTTCGGTCAAGAATACCTGATCAGGACTGTGCTTGATCGATGGACGTACCTTTGGCTACACGAAAAACTGAATTGTTCAAAGACTGAATCGATAGGTCCTTCATTTACCACTTGGCTTCTTTTCATTTGGAATGACGGTGATCACCTGTCGTTTACCGTTGAATTGTGTAAGGGGCTGGGTTGTTTAGAATCCGATAGTAATAGTAGATAGTTGTCAAAGTTACAATTGAGATATAAAGTCACTTGTAGTCTTTCACTTGGCAAGGTGGATGATGGCGCTGTTTGATCAAAAGTCTCTGGTGCTGGTGGTTTGGGAAACTCGAGTGAAACAGCAGATGAGGATCAAGCTTTGACGTTCCTTAAAAATCTGCATCAATTTGTTCTACATCCGATTATCGACATTTCACCCACAACTGATCTGCAATGCATTACATACTGAAAAAAAAACAATTCTGTTGAAAAATTTCACGAATCAGCGTATTTGCGTTGTTACACACACTGCCCTCATTAAAATGGAGAAAGCTAACAGGAACAGTTCTGGTATTGCTTTCAGCCTAAACGAATCATTCCACGCCAGATCATTTTCGATTACCTTTGTGAGCATTCTATTCATTCATTATCAGTAGTTAGGTCCCTTCCCGTCCCCTTCTTTTTC
>QNGE01005158.1:0-34683 GCA_008508345.1 Paragonimus westermani | reverse complement strand
AGGCGTTAGGCAATCCGGGTAGTTCTGAGCTGTTGATGAGTTCAAAGGGTTTATTGTGCGGCTTACAGTGGTACCATGACCGTAAGGCATATTATGGAGTCATAAACCGCTCTGATCAATTAGGTACCCTTCTACGGCCTTGCGGAGTTATGAGTACACAGCCCATTCAACAACTGTGAACTCTGATAGTGATCCGAAGTCTGTTCCACCCAACTCTACCCACTATTGATCTGGGGTATCGATGGCTGACAATACACGCTCATCAGAACCTAGGTCTGTCTCATGTGCAGTATGTGACAGAAATCATGGGCATTCAACAAATACTACTATGAACAACGCAAATCCTTAATTATCCTCCGAAAGCCACACGATCTAGGTACATTCTCTCACTTATGCAGATGCCAGTAGGCTACATGTGTATGCAGAATGATGACCGCCGTCATACTGTTTTGTCGAAACACAACTACAGAAACAGTTCGTCACTGCAATTCTAGTTCCCTTCTGTCGATTTACAGTGCCGGCGTGCGCTGATCCTATGTGTAGACCTCACAGCAAAAGTTCACGGCCAAGTCAGTGTTCGGACTGCTGTCGGAACACACAGATGGAAACTCGGCTCACCTTGTTCTCTGTCAACAGCTAATTCTGGCTGTGAGACCAGAAATCTCGGTTGGACGCATTTGTACTAGTTATAAGCAGTAACTTTTACTATGAAGCTCCCTGATAACAAGTAATCTCTGAACACTGACCGGTCTCAGGATCGGTAACAGCTCCATTGAGGCCACTGCACAGTGGAAGTACAGTTCCTAACTCCAGCTGGAAACGGACAGATTGGTCTTGCATGCATGAGACACCTCACCTCTACGTGCCACGTCGGTCGAACCAACCCCCTTTGTTGGCTACCTCTGAATTTACTGTCTTCAAATATCATCGAAGTGAAAAATACGTCTGGAGGGATCAGAGAGATAGATGCAAGTAAAAACTTTGGGGCAGGCAACAAAAATGAAAGTAGTGTCAGTTTTAGACACTGTTTCCATTCCCGGGAACCTGTGTTAATTTGTCACCAGCCTATCGGCGAAACCAATGAGGAGGAGTTACGCATTTGTCACACAGACGATTATCAATCGTAGAATCCGGTAATACTGAGGCGGGTAGTAACCACAGACGTAGAAGGACAGAGACATCTCTGAAGCACTCAAGATGACAGATTATACCGTCTTGTTTGATTTATGTAACAAACCATAAAAGCTATTAGATGGCTGAAGCTTAATATGGAAAAAAATTTCCCTGGTAAGTGACCCACGTAACTATGGGTTAGTTTTTCTTAACCACGGGTTTCGCAATACTTGTTGAGTAGCCTCAAATTGCTTTCCACGGTTTACAGCTGGATGAAAACCACGTCTTGGTTTTATTCCATAATTACAGAGTGACGAATTCAGCTTCTAAATGTGGTCGCTCAATGAGCTCAATGATTTATGTGACTCCAGCTTAAAGAGATGCCCTTGTCGTGCGAACAGTGACTGAGGTCAACATAAGGGTTCCCATGTCTCCACTCGGGACATTCCAGCAATCTAAACCATACTCACATAATAATTCAGTTGCGACTTATATGAGGTCAATGGAGAAATAGTCAAAAAGGTACCCTGACAACAGCGTAGCCGGGATTTTAATCTGACGGACGTCTCAAGTGTGAATTCAGATATAAATCCGGAGTCCAACCCAAAAGGCTTGCCTGGAAACAAGGCATCTAACCGAGACGAGTTAGTAAGCAACCACAGCAGACCGCTGTAACCAGAGCCAGATTATCTTTTCCAGTTTTGGACGTTTTGATATCACTTTTGCGTGTCTTGATGTCAATCTAAGATGTGCCTAGCGGGTTCTCTGGTTTGCGACAGCGAACGAAGTCGCACAAATAAGGTACCGGTGGGTAGGCTGATAAACTCAGGCACTGGATTGCCATTGAGGAATAGGAGGACACAGATCCGCCGGGAGCAAGGCGTAAACAAAGCTAGTTTATTTGGACCTGCTTACTAAGCTGACAACGATGCAGGCTAGCGCACACTCGGTGAGTACTGAGAGCGTGAGTATGCTTTTACGAAGTTACTAGTAAACTGGTGGACTGTCAGTAGGTACAAGAAAGATTCACTCAGATTAACAGAGGTTTCGGTGTTAGTCGTTGTTCTAACAGCCAGGTAGGTCGAACAAGCGCTCCTCCGAAGCTAAAGCACAAGCCATCCAAGCAGCAGGTGGGCGCTTTTCATGACAGCGTGAGGCAGGGCTGAAAAATCTAGAGTAAAAATAACTGTTCCTGAAGATTGGATACTGAATCTGGAATCTAAATAAAAAAAGACCCACAAAAACAAGCCTCCTAACTGGGACAGATTAGAGGACGACCAAAGAACACCGTTGAAACCATGGCCGAACTAACGCACACAGAGTGCACACGTGCTTCAGGTCATTTCGCTCGACTCCATCGGCCCAGTGTTCCGGTGATCCAGTCACCAAGGTCCACGATCGATAACACCTGGCTGCTCACACATGCCTCTGTAGCCATTTTGACGTCTGAAAGGCAACGCTAGACTGGGAACCCGCTTGCATCGGTGACCACAAACGGACAAACTAAAAACACAAGATTCCCCTTAAGGATTGTGCTATCATGATAATTTCTCCACTAAACAATGGATGATTGAAAACTGCATTCGTGAGCGACGTAGATTTGCAAGATTGAGCGTGAAATCTGAGGCACGTTATGTTGCGTTCTTAGGTGTACCGCTGCAATAGTGAATTCTGACGTGATGTTTTACAGCAATGCTATCAAAACGACGCGTGCCGCTTGCATGCTTCAGGTTTGTGGCCCTGTTATTGAGCCGAGTCGTTCCACCTTTCGTCAATGTCTTATTGAACCACTTCATCCGTGGCGAAGACAACTTGCTATGTTATCGAGATAACCTAACTCTTGACAAATGTTCATATCTAGCTAACCACTCCCATTGTCCACCCTTAACTCGACCATCCATAGTGTGGTGAATGACCAAATCATTATTCCAGCAAGCGATGGAATATCTCGACAGGACGGTAAGATATATTCAGAGTCCACAGCGAGCGCATTGCGGACAATAACGGATACTGGATGACCCATTGAACAACGGAACTGGACCGACGTACGACGAATGGCAGGCAAAATACTCACGACAGAAAGCGTCAAGCACACACAAATCAGAGAGAAGTACACACAGCTTGAGTGGAAACTGCCGCTGCATTGTGAGTTGGAATTCCAATTCATGAACGCCAGCGTGCACGCACTTGGCATGAGAACATGCGAACTGGACATTAAGGATTGTGTTTTGTTTAGTTTTTTTGCCACAAAAGTACGGGAATGCGGTCACTTGCATCAAGCCCGTTCGTAGTCGTACTGTTCTTTTGGCATATTAGTCAGTAGACACCCACGCCACTCACTTAGGGCGGTTTGTCTCGCCTGGCTCAGGCCTAAGACACCAAAAGCCAGAGTGGACTTGCAATGTTTTACTATCTGCAAGTTGTCTTCGCCACGGATGAAGTGGTTCAATAAGACATTGACGAAAGGTGGAACGACTCGGCTCAATAACAGGGCCACAAACCTGAAGCATGCAAGCGGCACGCGTCGTTTTGATAGCATTGCTGTAAAACATCACGTCAGAATTCACTATTGCAGCGGTACACCTAAGAACGCAACATAACGTGCCTCAGATTTCACGCTCAATCTTGCAAATCTACGTCGCTCACGAATGCAGTTTTCAATCATCCATTGTTTAGTGGAGAAATTATCATGATAGCACAATCCTTAAGGGGAATCTTGTGTTTTTAGTTTGTCCGTTTGTGGTCACCGATGCAAGCGGGTTCCCAGTCTAGCGTTGCCTTTCAGACGTCAAAATGGCTACAGAGGCATGTGTGAGCAGCCAGGTGTTATCGATCGTGGACCTTGGTGACTGGATCACCGGAACACTGGGCCGATGGAGTCGAGCGAAATGATTGACGAAAGGTGGAACGACTCGGCTCAATAACAGGGCCACAAACCTGAAGCATGCAAGCGGCACGCGTCGTTTTGATAGCATTGCTGTAAAACATCACGTCAGAATTCACTATTGCAGCGGTACACCTAAGAACGCAACATAACGTGCCTCAGATTTCACGCTCAATCTTGCAAATCTACGTCGCTCACGAATGCAGTTTTCAATCATCCATTGTTTAGTGGAGAAATTATCATGATAGCACAATCCTTAAGGGGAATCTTGTGTTTTTAGTTTGTCCGTTTGTGGTCACCGATGCAAGCGGGTTCCCAGTCTAGCGTTGCCTTTCAGACGTCAAAATGGCTACAGAGGCATGTGTGAGCAGCCAGGTGTTATCGATCGTGGACCTTGGTGACTGGATCACCGGAACACTGGGCCGATGGAGTCGAGCGAAATGATCTGAAGCACGTGTGCACTCTGTGTGCGTTAGTTCGGTCATGGTTTCAACGGTGTTCTTTGGTCGTCCTCTAATCTGCCTCAATTAGGAGGCCTGTTTTCGTGAGAGCCCCGTGGTTTGCATTCGATTTTTTTTTCAATTTCATGCGGCGGACCACCGGTCGGCTGCGGCTAAAATTGTGCAGCTGACAAGCTAACAGCTGACGTCAACAAAACTAGAGTCCGGTGGTTCGTTTCAAGAGGTTCTAACTGAAAAACTACGGGTACGTGGGAACCACGAGCAGCTGAATGATGGTCACTTTATATTAACCCAAATCTGCTACTCAACAATAATGGTATCATGAACTTGATAAATTTCAAACTAGGTCAATGTTATCTGAACGGGTTCGCAAAAATCAGGTGTCCAGTTAATAGTCTGGTTTTTGCAACTAAGGTACAATCACTGGGTGTGTGGGCATTTCCAACGGGTGCATCATCATGGGGACAGCACGACAGGTGCGTCATCCAAGGTTCTGCGATTGAATCAACCATTCGCGAACTCTTCAATTCTGCTGGTTGAACTTTTTGTTTTAACTGAGTATCTTCTGAATCATCGACGGTAAATTTCTTCAAGGCTCTTTACTTCTCTCTAGTCAAATCCATTGTTGTATAACAAGCAGCCTCGTTTAAGAATAGTTTAGTGTGTTCATTCGGAAAGTAAAGATCAGGCCTTAACGCCAGGAAGACGATGGAGCAGAATCGAGTATTGGGATATTGTGTATGCAATATGGGGGAACTGCCACCAGGGCATATGACAGCGTACCGCTGCACAATGTGTGGCAATACACGTGAGCCATGCAAATGAATGTTTTTTCGTGGTCCTGTGTGTCAACAGAACCTGTATGAAGTTTCATGCAATAAACAGATCAAACGTACTTCGTAATCACGGCGCGGGAAGTCTCCAGGGTCAGTCCGACAAAAGTAAGATCAATCATCCGAATGTGAATGCACGCCGATCGTCTGTTTCGTGTTTCGCAACTGGACACTAAACATGCAACAGCTATTAAACTAAGTCATGTAACGTAACACCTCGTTTATTCAACAGTTAATTGGAATAGTTGGCTTGCTTTCCTGTTACAATTGAGCCCTTTCCGCTGGCAATGACTGGTTTACTAGCTGTTGCCAATAGTTAACGTTTTCATTCAGTGGCGAGCGGTCACTTATCGTTGTAGGCCATAGGCGAAGACCATTTCGGTTATCTTGAAATCCGATTTCGTGCACACACTTTAGCTGCCTGGGTTAGGTTAACTTTCAACCAATCGTTGTCATTTCTCTACAGTTTCAGACTGTCTTTCTGAGACTGAGTGCACATTGCGGTTTGACCAAGTCCAGTACGTTTGTAGCAGCGTGTTGACGTCAAGGTTTGCATCTAGGCCAGTCACTGTTCCAGTAAGATTGGAACTTGACGTGTTCATTTTCTCTCACCTCCTCTTTATGCGAAGTTATCGACTAAGTAAGTGTGACTTGACAACCTCGTCCGAAGGCTAAACTATCATGGTTACAGGCCAAAACAACAGCAGAAAATCACGACATGAAATTCTCTAGATTCTATAGCGTCATGCACAAAAGTAGAAAGGAAGGTGTTAAAATTCAGTTGACTCCGTTTCCACTGGTAGTCGTTTCAACAAAATGGAAAATATCGGGGCACTCATTAAAAGGAGATAAGATGGCTTATCGGGGGATACGCATCCTTCTGCTCGGACTCTGACGGGAGAAAAACTGTAAGCAACTTTTTATAAGCGTGTTGGCTGAAGCACAAAAGACAGAACAGTTCGGATGATTCTAATAAGTAGAAAATGAACGCTACTGTCAGTTGGTCACAACTACTGCTTTCTGATGAATGTTGTAGTCAACACGTTTTAGAAAAATGCACTAGAACAGAGCTTATCATTAGAGGATGCTCACTGTGGAGCAGAATTTCATCTTCATTCCGCATGTTCATGGTGTGACTGTTTTGAGTGGTGTGTCATGGACCTTACATTAATTGCCACGGCAACATAATATCTAACCGTTCAGTCACAATAGCTTGCGAGTAATCTTTAGGTTGTTCAGTCGATGGTTCCGGTTTTACTCGCAAACACAGCTCAGATTCCGGTTACAGCAAATGTGTGCACTATGCATAAGCAGTATCAAGGGTTCATCTCAAATACCGTTCTGTTTCGGTAGGGTAAGTTAAAACTTTGGTTTGCACGTGAAGTAGATAATGAATGTGATTGAGATTTGATATCAGTACTACCGATCAGTCAACACCAAGTTTAGAAAACAAATCTGATTCACTGACAATCATGCATACCGATGAATTCATCCATGCTGGTGCAATTCCATCCACAAGGTTGTGTGTCAGTTTTACAGAATTCAATCATACTACGAGCCCATATGAAAGAACGTTCAAAGGCCAAGGTATAGCTCGTTTCATCACCGACCTGTAAACATTTAGATCCAATCAAACACAAACCCCAGTGGGATGTTGAAAATATAAAGCGTAACCATAAACGTACACAGATTTATGAATGAACCTGCTGAGAAACAGGTCCAACCCAGATTAACTGATTGGCCTCAGTTGTAACACCCAACAACCACCATTAGTTGACACAAAATCATCAGCAATCAGGTGAGCATAACTGGCTATCATGATTAGTCATGAATTTCCATATCTCCGTTTGACTGCCCTGGCTGTGCGTCTTCGGTCACTATGAATAGTATTGGACTGTCTGTTTTTATTCTGCCATAGTCCAAAACAAATAAATCATTTTTGTAACATTGATCTTTTCTCCGTACAGAGGCATTTATTCATAGGTTTGACATATTTGTGACCAACAAACCAATAATCTTGTGTACACTCTAGAGTTGAACAACGTCGCCCACTTCCAAAATTTAGTACAGCACAGTTTGTCGATTCTCAAGAAGACCTCAGTGTTCCTTAACTGTGCCATTTTAACTTGAGGCCAGTGTTGTTGTTTTTATCGACGACAGTGTTAAATGTAGAGACATATTTGAGAGATCGTGTGTGCTCTTATAGCCTCCCGTCAGTAGGTGACCCTGAAATTGTTTGGCATGGGTAGAATTTTCCAAAAATTTAATTATTTTCTGAGACAGAAGCGTCCTGGTACTAACTCATGAGAGAATATCGTTTATATCACACATGTTTTGGGAGATTTGACTTAACTAACTTGATGTGTATTCTACTACCTCAAGTCAGTACTCATTAGAATAGCTGAGGGTTACTTGATGTGGATTACATCATATTGACTACGGAGTCAGTCAGAAGAATGTCCTCCACCTTACTTGATAAACGTTTGGCATCATCGAATCGTACTTTGGATTAAGAATTTGGCAATCACATAAGTTATATCAGTCCACTCTTATTTCAGTTTACTCACTTTCTTGACTGTCAGCTTAGGGACTCTATAAGTTCTGAATAATTGTCGATCTTGTAGTCTTCGTGTAGACTACACTGAACTGTGCTTCCGACTACACCTGGGCTACTGTCGAACTTGAATTAACCGGAAAACTAACATATATATGATAGTGTTCAGTATAAACCATATGATATAGTTTTATGGTGACATCATCTGTTGACGATATCTTGTACATTAGAAAGTCGACCGCAATCGTTCCTGCTGCAGACGAATAGACCACATGAGGATAGTATGGACAGCCCTTACAGCAAATGAATTAACAGAAAAAGTATCAACGAAAAATTTGTGGCTACACTGTGCATCACAAAATCCCAAAGAAAGAGTACTAAACAAATTTGTTATTTCGATCCAGAACTTCAGTAAATCGCTCATATCCCGTTTTCGACCTCTGTACATTGGAACTGAAATAGATCTATGTTGATAACAATGCAACCACCAAATCAGCTATCCAGCCGTACAATCAGGCACATTGGTTTCATAGATTTTCTGTGCTCAAGGCTGAAGAACGATCAACCGGTTAGGCTAAAACCCCGATCGCCAGATGAAGCATCTACCTCCCATTATATACGGATTGTGCTTTGAAGCGTTACCTTGCCAGAAAACTGCGGTTGCTTATCAACTTCAGGACGGGATGGTGAGAAATATTCCTGTGCCGGATTATTAGAGTCGATGTCTTGATTATAAGTGAACATGGTCCCTTCTGCAAATACGGTCAGCTAATGTTTGTCGTTAGCTCGTTGGTTGAAACATATTTCCTCTTACCGAAGACCATGCCAATATTACTTGTATACATCAAACCATCACCGAAGAGAACGATTTGCTAACGACAGATTTAGCCAGTAGGAGTTTCAGTCTATATAAGGGCATGCGCCTACTGCTGTTTCAGAACAAGCTGTCATAAATTTCCTGAACCATCATCCGCAACGGTTTATTCAACGCCCACAACTTTTGTGAATCCAGAAGGCGGACGACACAAAGGTTGTTTTTTGTTGGAGAAACCAATACCCTACTTAAGCCTCTCAACGGGACTAGAAACAAAAACACTCATTTGCAAACCGCACTCTTCTGAGGACGCTCCAGTCGCTTTGGACACCATGTCTCAGTTCCGTCATGTAGCGACAGCCATTAAATATCACTCTACCTTCCAACGATCCTTTCCATATGTCTCCCGTATTTATCCCGCGATCATTTCGATCCATGCGGCTACTGAATAGTGGCGTGAGTAGTATGGTGCGACCGTCTACCCTCACTACACTACTTGCGTTGCCTAAAAACGCTACGTTTATATGTTGATTTAAACTCTGTTTTCTGTTGCATTACAATAATCGCAATAATGAAGGCATGATCAACGGCACAGCATAGACCGCATCTTATCGAACAGAGCCAAACGACGTCCGTCTAACCACAGTAAAGAAAACTCTCATTTCACTTGACTCTGTTATCCGTGACCATTTGTGGAAATCGTTTGATTCCGTTCGGCTGTATCAAGCCGAACAAAACAGGTGGACTCTGTGCTGTGTCAAATCATGACCAGCGAGATAGATTCCAAGAATTTTCATGCTGAATTCTCCCCGTATGGGTTTGTTTTTACTTAGACCAGAATTTGGACTCTTATCCATATGCCTGTCGGGTGAATGTATTGAATACTGTTCTACTATACTAGTGGTTATTGCCATCCTCAACGATCAGAACATTAGGGAATGACGACAAGAGAAGGATGAACCTGGGTTTAAAGACAACGGAACAGGAGAAAATAAGACTTGTGACCTATGAACACCATACCTGGAACCAAAATATTAAAATTACAATTCCTATATCCTGTAAAGAAAAAAACGGATAGCTAGTAAAACTATAACGACTTACTCAAGACAACTTTCTTGCAGTTTTCACTGCTCTCCTTCATTGGCCGATAATACTTACCGATTGGTTGCAAATTGCTTTGCAATTAAGGATGGTTTGAAATACATGGTGAGTCTGACTTCTGTGAAGTTATTTTTAGTTTCGGTTATTACTTTAGCATTCATACTACAGAGGCACTCAGGGACGTAGAACCCTAAGGGAATAGGCTATGACGTACTCTTAAAAGGGAGGGATTGACCAGTGAAGACGAGTCCAAAGACAGCAAGTCATGCCTATAGTAAGAAGTAATTGCGTATTGCGCAAGCGCTATGTTGCAAACGGCGGATATCGAAAGTGACACGTAGCATTAAATGGAATGAGACAGCCACAGGTCCTTGATGACAAATTATACAAAAATACATTATTTTTGAGACCTTTATATGAGAAACTATAAAATCCTTAGTTATCATCTTTTGATGCAGTTACCCTTAGTGTAAACAACGCACACACGTTGTGGCCGCCATGAATTAGTGTCGATATCACACAGGATGTGGTTGGGCAACGTCACTTTCAGTAAAAACTTTACTATGCCACAAGCAGAACGCGATAGCACAAAGCGAGTAAACAACCAAATTCAGCCGCCAGATATTGAAATTTTTCATGAATAACTGTGCGAAAGTGAAGGTCAAATGAAGCTGGACAGTGTTGATTCCTAGTGTTTCTTCCTAACCACTAACAGCGCTCTGGTTATCGGACCTGACTCTAAGTTTGCTGTATGAATTCCATTTGCGCTATGAAAACCGGCTGCTCCGTCCAACTCGTACAGTAGATCATACCAACCACATCACGCTAGCTTTTCTGAAGCGTTCACTACAATAATTTATCCGTAACTCATTCTGGTTACAATGGCGACTAAGGTGCAGCTTAGCAAAAAATCGATCACCCATTGAGGACGATACAGTAAGTGATGAAACTTGACGAATGACATGACCAGTATCAGCGTGACTCAATCTCTGAAGTCTTCCCCGTGGTCAATTGGCCAGATCATGAGGTCATTCAGCCTGGTTATTCAATTTGCCGTACTCTTTGTCATTCTCCTATGATCAGTTTGAATCACCTCACCTCCCTCTGATCCAGACGACAGAGAGCGTCATCAACTACCATTTCGGCTCAGTTACTGGAAGTAAATGAGAGATGATATGCATCATAAGGTAATTTAACCTTAAACAACGCACTACGTTAAACATCTGAATAGACACGTCAGTACAACGGTAACTCGTGCAGACAGACTTGTTATCAGCAAGTTCAAAAAGCAATTCTACTAGTCTAACCGGAATATCAAACTGTGGAATAATGTGGTAAGAGTACCGACATGAGGTAATGCTTACCTTCTCAACCGTTTCCTATAAGCACAGTCATAAGAAGTACAAAAACAGTGGCCGATCAGCTTTACTGCCTTTATATAGATTCGCGTACCAGTGTATAAGAGATCTACTGAGACAGAATAATGCATCTTCATAAAGACGGAAATGGTAGCTGAATGTACTACTCTGTTGTCCTAAATACTAACAAAGTATTTCTTGATTATACGAGGAGATTTGGGGAAAGAGCTGAGGCTACTGTTTCTGAATGACTACAGTTGACCTGAAGGTACCTTCTAATCGGAAGTCGTCCAGACCTTGTGAATGTGGAAACCGGCCAGGAACGAATAGCGAGACCAGCAAAAGTTAAATGAACAACTGGCTGGATTAAGCACTCATCAGGTTAATATTCTCACGAAACAGCGGCGAACCATGTGGGTGTGATGCAAAACATTAAAACGTTAGAAACGTTAAGTACGTATTTATTATTGGTGATTAGTCAGGGTGTTTGTTGATCTTAGCTTCCACTTTCAAAGTGATTTTGCAGTCACCGTCTGTTGTAAACCCTCGAGTGAATACACTGGTTTTTACACCGTAGACTATTGCGATTGATGAAAATCAGATTCTCGTCCTCGTAAGAACTAATGTGGGAAATCCTGGTCCCCGTTAACTGCTCCCAAGACAAACCAAAAAACGAGTGCAAAAAGCACATTTGATCCGCTACATCAACGTGTGTGACAAGAAAAAAAAACTGCAAAGTATTCATAGGGTGCATAACGATCTACGAGCATTCTCGATTCAGAAAATCGAAGGACAGCGATCAGAAAAGTAGTTCAGGTCACCAAGTCACCAATGAAAATTGTGAAATAAGAGGCGACAGGGAAAAGAAAACGATGGTTAACTCTCAGCTGTTCACGACATTTCCGCTCATTCCGATTAGAGAAAATCGTCTTCTCGAGGAAGGAGGCGGGTTGGGGCGAAAAAAGGATTCCTCTAACATCTCTCCCTTGAAGATTGTTGGGTTCAATCATATGACTGCTTTCGAGAATTGACTTGAATAGGTTTGACAGGGTTGCCGACTACATGTTCGTCCGTGGTCTCCACCGGATACTTGTGATCAGCGTCCTGGGACTGTAACTTCTTTTCCGTCGAATGTTGGGATTTGGTAGGGCGCTTCTCCCTCTCCAAGTCAAATGCATCCAGTAATATGTCGAGTTGTACGGCTGGTCTTACCAGGTCGCACTGCGCATTTCCGCGGCTTCGACGGATCTGGTTTGCGTGCCGCCCACATGTGGCTTCGCCGACTTTCACCTCATAGAGAAGTGAAACCTTCTGTTGGAAAATTATTCTTCTCTTCTAGTTCAGCGATCCATGAAACATGCGTACAAGGACCAGATGGCCGACATTGAAGCATCATGCACGAGTTCCATGTCTTTGATTATACTGTCTTTCCATTCCCGTATTGCGTTCTCCTATCCTGTTTGGAACATGATACCAGAAGCAGTTCTCAGTTTTTGATTTAACATGCAGTCCGCGGGAAAATTTTTATCTAGGACGTTCGGATTTGTGGTTGTTCGGTGATTGGTGAAGAGGGTCTGTAAAACACTACCCGGGGGACCTTCTCCTCTGGCTTTCAACAACGCTGGCTTCAAGGTATGAACAAACCTTCCAACCTGTCCATTCGATTGAGGATGCTAAACTGGAAATCTCCTGCCTTGGAGGCCTAGATGTTGACACTACTTTTCGAAAATCAAAGAGGTGAACTGAGAACCGTCGTCTGAGACCAGCTTCTCTGGCACTCCGAAACGACTGAAGATTCCCGATAGTTTCTGTAAACTGCTGTCCGTATTCGGCTGTCGTAGGTTGTGAACTCCTAGCCATTTGGTGTAGGATTCAACGATAATCAGCTAGGTTTGCCCATTGGTGGTCCGGGAAAATCCATTTGAGACCTTTGCCTGGGTCTTTGGGCTGCCGGCTAAGTGTACAGTCTACATTTCACGAGGGTTTTTGCAACCGGACAACACGATGTACATTTTTGGCAGTGCTTTTCAATTTGCTTGTCTATTCATGACCAATAGTCAAAACTACACGCCAGTGACTTCATCCGGTTGATCCCAGAGTGTCCACTGCGGACCTGTTTGGGCACCTGTCGTTGGAGGGCTACATGGACTGCCACCCTGTCGGCAAACATGACGCAACTGTCCGCAATCGTAAGGGCCTCTTGACGGTGGAAGTATTCCCGTAAGTCGCTACTGGGGTCTACGTGTGGCCGAGTTATGTGGATGAACACTATTACTTGCCCCAAAATTAGACCCAGTTTGGTCGCATCCATGATCAACTCTGCTGTCACTGGAAGTGCTCGAACAACCTCGCCAAGAATGAGGTGTACATCAGGTTCAATGTTGCAACTATTGTGTATTCATCGTTCGGTGCCTTTGATCAGATGAGTCTGGATAGAGCGTCAGCGTAGCCAAAGCTAATTGTGGAACGGTACCATATCGGGAAGTTGTAGGTAAGAAGCATTGTTGCCCGACTTTACAAGCGATTGGTCGTGTAAACCCGGATTCCTTTCTCTGAGGCGAACACCGTGAGCAAAGGTTTGTGATCCGTCAACAAAGGAAGGTATCGCTCGTACAACATTTTATGAAACCTCCTCACTGCGAAGATTATTACCAGGGCCTACTTCTCGATCTGACTGTAGTTTCGCTCAGGGGGTGTAAGCGACCTTGATGCACGGGCGACTGATTTTCCTTTCCATCTGGGAACGTACGTTGGATGCGTCTACAGCCATGATAATTGGTAGCGTCGGATCGTGGTGTGTAATCAGCAGGTCTGCGGTCAGCAGGGCTTCAACGCGATCAATGGATTGGTGATATTCTCTTGATTACTCCCACGAGGTATCCGTAGTGAACAAACGGTTCATTGGCTTCCGGATTCGACGGAGCTCTGGGAGAAAGAAACTGCAGCAACTGACCATCCCCAAGGGAGACCGTAGAGTTGGCACGTCCGTTGGAGATGACATCCTCTGTACGGCTTCCAAGTTGGCCGGGTCAGGTCGTCGGCCACCTTTGCCCACAATGAATCCGAGGTATTTGATGCTGGACGTCTAAAAGCTACATTTTTCGCTGCGAGGTCGAAAACCGTGTTCACCCAAACGAGTAAGGTTTTGTCCGGCTTCTGCCCCAGATCATCTGCATTGTGACCCATGACTATAATGTCGTCTAGGTAGGCAGCCGCACCGAGAATATCCGTGAGCATCGTGTCCATCGTCTGTTGGAAGATGGTTGGCGCTGTCTTTACACCGAACGCCAGGTGACTGAATCGGTAAAGTTCTTTGTTAACAATTCCTTAGACTCTTCAGCGACTGGCAACTGTAAATAAGCCTTCACCAGATCAGGCTTTGCGGAACATTTCCTGCCATTCCGCTTCGTGAGGAGATCCTCCGGCATCGAAAAGGAATACTGATGCGTTTTGAGAGCTTCATTTAGACCTGTAGAGTAATCAGCATAAAGTCGCATTGTTCCATTTGACTTCTTGATCACAACGATAGGAGCTGTCCATGCTAAATAGTTCACCGGTTCAGTCACTCCAGCTTGCTGAAGACGGTCCAATTCTTGCTTGACAGTTGCCAGCGCAGCGTAGGGTACTGGATACTTAGATCGAAATGCCGGCTTCGTTGCAGGACGAAGAGATGAGACTGTCTTCATTTTGGTGCAGTAGCCGAATTATTCTGCGAACACATCCGAGTGTCCCTGTTGAGGGCGTTTGCGTGTTAAGGGTTGACTTCTGGATACATTGTGGTCTATTTCTGAGCTTGAGTTCGGTTACAGATTTCAAGTAATTGTCTGTCAGATAAATGCAGTTTATCGATTCAGTCTAGTCCAAGGTGGTCAAGGCCAGGACTGCGTGTCACGTAGGAGGTACCACTGAGTAACGATCCGTTCTGGACTGCAGTACACTGTACTTCGCCAATGAAAACACTCGACTGTCAGTAACGCTTCGATGAAGCCGGGCTGTCGGGCACATTGTAAGTTTGTCGACCAGGTGCCACGTGCCACAAGGGATTAATGCAATGTCAGATGCTGTATCGAGCTGTAGTCTGACCGATCTGCCGTTGATGCAGACGGATACGTGCTTTTGTTGCGTTACGTGGTTGTCATTTCTTGCTGCAGAATGACCTGAGCTTTTAGGAAGCGGGGCCAGTGTGGTTTGTGGGAGTTCTGATTGAGCAGGTCCTGGCGCTTCTTGAAACGACAATGGTTCTCATTGTAACCCCGCTCGGAGCAGTGGGTGCATTGGTGCTGTTTGAATGGACAATACCGGACATAGTGGCAGCCACCGCATTGCCAACGCGGCGTGGGAGGTCCCCTTTGGTTGTCGCGTTCTTATTTTCGTGCAACCTTGACTGGGACGTTTGTAGATACCGTGTGGACGTTTGAGTGACTGATGTGTCCGATCATAGTGGTGCCATGCTCCAGCTCCACCTAGCGCTGGCATTCGGCAGTGACATCCTTCAGGGTACTGTCGGGACATTGCTGTATGTTAACCGAAGTCCTGAGGTGAGACTAATGATGCAGTGGTCAACACAGTTTGCTTAGGAAGGTGTGACTTGAATTCAAACCCCAGACTTGGGAAAGATTGTACTACTGACTCTAACAAGATTAAAACTGGAGTCTAATGTTTCTTCTTGAAACAGACTAACTTTGAACCCTATACGAATGAGATAGTTGAGAAAAAGTATTACCGATTTTCGCCATGGTGGTTGGACTAATTAACGCCCAGTGTGTACGAATATTGAACACTCAGTCACGAGATGTTTTCACTATATTTTCCTTTGCAATTGGTGAAGTTAAAACTTTTGATGGATACGGGATGCAGCTGGGAGATGAATGCCTGGGTAACCGCCTCATCCCCGCATCCGTAGGTGTGAAATGGACCAAAACTTGAGTTTTCACATGGATTCCTTAGAGCACTTTGAGTGTATGTAAGTCTGTGACCACACATCCAGCTTCAGTCGTAAGCAATTTTGTAGCTACGGTATAATCGTATTCTTGGGACTTTATTTTCCTCTATTCAACGACTGCTAGGTCCATTCAGTATGATGAGTGGGTTAGCAACGAAAAGTAGCGCTGGGCATGCTCATGACACTCGTCATCACAAGTCAGTGTCTGGAGTTCAACAGTGCATGTTTCCAGGAGCTGGTTGAAACATCTGTTAGTGTAAGAAGGGTAGGATCGATCGTGACTAACATTGAATTTAAATCAACCAAAGTCCTCTAATGCTTGTCAGTAGTCAAAATACAGTTCAACAAATTTTGTGATCTTTTGTAATTTCAACTTGCTGGGAAACCGTAATCTTAGGGTGGTCTGCCGGAGTTGGCAAGACACTTACCATGTCTTCCCTCGAGACGATCAGACAACGCGATAATTACTCAAAAACGAAAGTGAGTGAGCGTCACCAAATGACAATTCGATTTCGTTTCATTTAACATCAGTGACCGAGTGGTCAACATGGTCATGGGAGTCCACATCTAGACCACACCAGGTATTCACGCTATTGATAAGCTCTAAAGAGCGTGAAGATGGATGGTTGGACAGCCTTTCTTAGTGCAAAACTTGCAGTCATTTACGAGTGACGTTCAAACTATGTCGACGAAGATTCGCTACCACTTGTTAGTGGGTAAAATGTTTTTGTGGACTATCTGAGTGGATAAAAAGGAAGTGAAAAGCACTGGGTTTAAAATAACTGAATGGGTAAGAAGCAATTTGTGAATGTAACTTGCCTTCGTGAGTTCAGTGACTTCAGAAATTCTTAAGACTGAACACCCTAGTGTTATATAAATTGAGAATAAATGGGGTTGTTAAAGATGGAAATGTTTGACATGTAACATACAAACCAAGTTTACACAAGCTATTAGTTACTGTCCTGTGTACAGCCACTTCGGTGGCGCACGCACACACTAACACTCTCTGACGTCGTCAAAGGCAGTACCAAAATCTGATTGGCTAGTGGGATATTGTGCACGATGTACCGAAAGTTTAAATAGAGTAAATTGAACGAACAAACCCGAGTTTATTTTGGAATACACAAAATTCAAAGGTTAGCGTACAAGCATGAGAACACATATTTTCATGTCACACGTCGTGTTCCAAAAACTACCAACGTTTTAGTGAGAACAAATCTTCAGATCCTGATGACATCTCTTCTCCAGCACTAAAGAAGTGTGATAAAGAGTCACCAAGGCCACCCCTTGAAAGGAAACCTTTTCGAAGCTTGGAATTTATACACAGTGTCACATCCTTAAAGATGATGATCATAATGGGCCCACTAATTGCAGGACGGCCGTAATATTATCGGTTATCTCAGAGATCGTGAAGAGATTGATTTGAGACTTGCTACGAATGCATTTTTCGATCTGCACTGTTGGTTGACGGTCACTAGTGTGTATGTGACCAATAAAGCTAACTCGATTCTTCGGTTACTCACCAGACTGCTTGGACGCTTCCACTTCTATGCTCAATTCGTTAGTAATCCCCATCCTGAAATAAACAGGAAAGCTTGGTGTTTTAATTCATGTAGGATTGTGTTTATTGAGAAGGTACAACATGGACCTACAAAACCGGTTACCGTACAACGTTTTCCACCCTACCCAGATGGGTCGAGCAATTTAGAACAGTCCTTGGTGTGCTACTGATATATCAGAGGAGACCTGATTTAAGTGTACAGGATCCTTCATCATCCTCAACATTGTTTAAGAAAAATACTAAAGGCTAGAATAAAAAGAAAACTGATGGATCTGCAGCATCAAATGATTTACAGAGAACAATCTCCTGGATCCCATTTGTATCCAATACGGAACAATTTACCAGAGTCTGTCGTACACACACCATCAACGGTTTAATTCAAGCGCAGGCTTGAGGCACATTTTCGGAACAACAACTGGATAACCTCTTCATCAGAATACTTGTGGTAGAATGAAGATGCCGTCGGTCTACCACTGTTAGTACTAGCCAGTTTTTGTACGGTGCAGACAGATTTTTGTATTCTTGCTAACCACTGATTAGGTTGCCATTCCATTCAATGTTCTGTGATTTTCTCTCTCATAGTCTGCTTATTGTTGACACTCTACAAATGGAACAATCCCTGACTTGTCCTCTCCTTTCAGTATATGCACATTAAAATGTATATGAACATTCTGAACTTTCCGTGATCAGCGAACTTCCCATGAGCTCCATAAACATCCAACGTCACAACCAGAAGGATTTGAAGAAAGAGTTCCAACTAAGTGCTCTCAGCTTTCTGTAACTTCCTTATTATATGACCTTGTGCAAGTTAATCGAGACTGTGAGCCGGACGTTCTGGATGACATTGCAATAAGCCATTGCATATTGAGGTAATGACGAGTTTTCGGTGAAAGAACTGATCATTTGTGGACACCAAAGCCTGACTCGATAAAGTGTAACCGAAATGCACTTATTCTTCAAACAGTTTCCGCTGTGTACGATGGATGTGAGAATAGCATTGGTAAAACTGTACTGTGTGCAGAGAATAGAAAGTACCCACGAAATTTGTTTGGACAGCCAAACACACACGGGGCTGTATGTTGCTGAAGAAGCAGATAAATGGAAACTAGGTCAATTTAAGTAATATCAAGTGCCAATGTGTCCAAATAAGTATGCCTGAAGCTAAGTAAACCCATCTGTTTGTTTTTGTACGTTTGTATGTGCAGATCTCAAAAGGACAAATCGGTATTCTTTTTTTATAAACAAAGTTGAAAGAACACTATACTTGTTGAGCAAAGCAAGTTTTTTCAAGGGAATTGGCAACCGCCCACTTATAACAAGAATGGCGATGTAGTCGCGGTAAAGTGACACTCTGAATAAGTGTTTAGATGGAGTTGGGAAATGGAAATTCACTCAGTAAATACGAAGTGGGGTGAAAGAACAAAAGTGTGGGATAAATTATGGGAATATTTGTCATGGGTTATGCAGTACATGGAGAAGGTGAAATGATTTGGATACGCACAAAAAATCGCATTGTCAGGGTATTATCATTAAGACCAAAAAGCATCGGACGTCCGATGACAAAAAATATTGTTGAACGTGAACAGATACCAGAAACAGTGTGAACGGAAGTCGAAAAATTCGGAGTTAAAACAGCGATATCACGCAAACAAGCCCGCGGTGAATATTGTGCATTTTAGCTAGGTGTTCATCGTTTGGGGATTGTTAAGGCGATCCTAATTTGGGTCACAAAATACCAGCTGGTACATTTTGTTTAATGTGTGGCAAACCCATTAGCCTAGTGAATGAAGCACCTTCTCTTAAACAGAGTGTCAATTAGCTTATGATTAGATTAAACGTTCCTTTTAAACTCGAGGTAACCGCTAAGAAGATCGAGTCTTGGGCATAAGGCTACTGAATTTCAAGCCCACCCCAAATGAACCCAAAATTTAGTGAGTTGACCAAGTATTGCCAAGGTATTCTCAGTGTGTTAGGCTAATCCTTTCAGTGACATGTGACTCACATTTGTAATAAAGTTGCTTCCGAAGATCTGGTTAGCAGGACTATCTTCTAAGACCGAGAATAAGTCGGGATAGACATTTGAAACGATCGGAAATTACATAGTAATCACGACAAAAAATTACAACGGAAATACTCTTCCACATGGAGTATAAATTCATCGGACATTTAAATTTTTCAACAGGAAGTGTTTAAAATGGAGCAACTAAAAACTAGCTAGAAGAATGGCTGTCAGTCAGCAGGAAATCAGCTCATTGAAACAATCAGATATATACGAAGGTGACGGTGTGTTGGAACATGACAAGGAAGAAATTTTGATCAGTATATGATGATAGATATGAGAAGAAAATGAATATACATTCTTTCCGTACAACCTTCGAACAATATGTTTCATAGTAGCAACTATGCCACACGTAGCAAGATGCGAACTTAAGGCTTACTCAAGACCCACTTTCTACAAACAAACAAACAAACAAACCATAAGTGAATGAATTCAACATCCCACATCATATCAAACATAGAGCGCTAATCGTGCCAAAGAACTTCAAAAAATTCAGCAATTACTTTACACCCAGCTGGGCAAACGCCTGTTGCAAGTGCAGAGATTTGTTCACTTAGCGGGTTAGTCCCTTCAACGTCATCACTAGTTCCATGATGCTAGCACTTTTATCAGATCTCCACCGAGATAGACAAGATAGACCAACTGGAGCCCATGTCAAGGTATTCCCTCACCCACCTCTCAGTAATCAAGTATAGTGCGACAATCTACCCACGACAGACGCACTTGCCATTCATCGGGGCCATAGAGTAACACAATAATCTTTTCGTAGAACAGTTGCTCAGGTTAATTTTCTCTTGACCATACTGATGTCATGCAGAACTCTTACTATCACGCTCCACCACATAATGAGACGTACGACAGATGGACGCCTACAAGAAGCCTTCGCATTCAGGTAGACTTTCCAAACAGCCTCTTTTGAAAAGAAGCACTAGACTCGAGTTTCGCTCTCATTAGAGCTCGTCAGTAGTGCATATCCTTGCCACGGCCGGGATTTGAACTCCGGACATTCCAATCATGAGGCAACCGTGTTAACCACTGCGCCATTGACCTCACATTAGGCACGACCGAATTATCAAATCTGAACGCTCAACCACTCTCGCTTGTGAACAATGATCAGGTTGCTCGATCGTCTCGAGAGGAGACACAGTTACTGCCTGTTAAATTCAATCGTTAACCCCGCGCTTAGGACTTCCAAGACAGGTCGAAATCACTGGTCTCATTAAACGTGCAAGGCGATATTTTAGATTACTGATGAGTAGTCGGGGATTTAGTTTATTTTTAAGTTGAATAAGGTCAACACGCTTGCCTCATGATTGGAATGGCCTGAGTTCAAATTCCGACCGTGACAAGGGTATGCACTACTGACGAGCTCTAATGAGAGCGAAACTCGAGTCTAGTGCTTCTTTTCGAAAGAGGCTGTTTGGAAAGTCTATCTGAATGCGAACGCTGCGATCAAATGTGAGTGATGGTCCACTTGAAACTAAAACCAAATCCTCGACTACTCATCAGTAGCCTACAAGAAGGACATAGTATCATAGGACGAATGATCGCAAACACAACTAGACAACACACGCAAATAACTAGAACGCTTAAATAAATATGGATGTGTAGTCCTCACACTACTAAGACGAAGTCTCTAATCCGCCAGTTTATCTAATCCACGACTCGTCTTCTTTGGAAGTACCGACAGTTAGTGTAAACCCGTCAGTTCGTCACTAGGAGGGATTGGTGGCGTGCCTAGGGGCCAGTGGGTTTCATTCAGTCTATGTGTTGATGTCTGATGTAAAAATATCTTCGGCAGTCCATCAAGCTGCATATCAGGCTTCAAAATCTCTCCAGTGGCACACGAATACTAACATACAAATTTCGGTTTTGCACACCAGTTAGCCAAAAGCCGGAAAATCAATAGTTCCCATTCGAGACAAATCTCTCTCCCATCTTATTTTGCCATTCTAACGTGCAAACATATGTTTTGTGGGACATGGTGAGTTCAAAGTGTTCGAGAGTATGTAACCGCGTTGAAGTAACGAATAACTTGTGTGGAGTATTGACTGGTCTTAAGGAAAAAATCCGGTCTTTTGTTCACTGCACTATGGTTTTACTAACTTAAATGTTCATGAATGATCGAAGGTGGTTACATGTGTAACCTGTGATGCTTGTAAACTTGTGGTCCAACATTGAGGCAACGTACCCTTACGAAGTATGGGTACCAGCAACAGTCCTGTAAAGGGAAACAACACAAACAAGCTTGAGTCAAAGGCCAAATGTGCCACATACACGAATTACACAAACGTAAACTAAAACGGCACCGACAGCACAGCAGCACGCTCTGTTACACAAATCAAATCAAATTCACGCGCGCTTGTTAATATTGTTAATAATAGCAATGTTTCTGTAAATGGAGGGTAACTGTTGCTGTAACTGTTGGCAACTTCGCACTAACCATGAAGTTTGTGTTGTCTTCTATTGGGAGAGACCGTGATTAACCACGGTTTGAAAACGTACAACGAGTGTTCTCTCAGTTTTGGTTTCACTTCACATATGAATAAGTGTAAATTTGAGATAACCTACAAGGTTCCTGTGCTATTTACTGTGCTAGATCATCGAGAGTTGTTCACACTAGTTTGCTCACACATATCACCATAGGTCGGAGAGTGGAAAGGAGTACACTGCTCAAGGGCTTATGCTTTCAAGCTTAATAATTGAGTCGGATCACCAACCGCCTATGGTTCATCACATACTGAGACTATTGAGACAATGAAGCGAAGTGGAATTACAAATACATATACTGAATATCTCACTTTCGTAAACATAGCTATACTGCGGGTGTGCACAGTGTGAGGCGGTTAACTCTACCCGATCAGAGCGTCTATATAAGCCATCAAACAATGCGGAGCACTCAGTACGAAAAACCTGTTTTCATTCTCTGAAATCAGTGTGTTAGTGAGGACAACCAATTTTTGGGTGACACTAGAAGTTGTTGGGGCGGTATCCGAGGGTCTTGTTGAGTCGTCTAAACTGATGTCGACACATCAACGAATGACAGTGTGACATCTCAAAGCGAAAGCGGTGTATCGGAATTTGTCTTATTTGTGACCTGAAATCCGTCCAAATCGCGTTATGACGATGTCCCCAGTGGCCAGCTAGACACCTTTGATCCTGCTCTGAGCTCTTAATCGCGGTTACTCATGTCTCACCTTTCCAGATTTATAATTAACCTGCTGTTTGCCTGTACGACATGGAAATCACACGTGTTGACCAACGAAATTATTTGCCGGCGTCCTGACTCATCCCGTCGATCACATTATTGAACAGTATCTTCAGGTAATTGGTGTTTCACTCTTGAGGTTTGGCGCCTGTGCAGTCCAAGCATGTGTACGCGATTGGATTATGTGTCTTTCCGTTAGTAAGTCCTCCGTCGTGTGCTCTAACAAATCACCCTTTCCCAATTCTTTGTAATATTTGAGCCCGCCACTTATTCTTGTCTTTGTTATACACCAATGATAAATTGGTACTGTGCTCAATTATATATATATATATATATATATATATATATGGGTTTCATATTTATTACTGCAGGCCTAGTTTGTAACTAGTACACACGTAGATGAAATCCCCCTTCGCTTTGACAGCTTTTGTCGTTTTCTTTTGAACAAGTCACTCAATTAGCATAGCAAAAGAACGTTCTACAAGTTAGTCTGCACATTCAGGAAAGCACACCGAATGCAAACTTTTCACTATAGCTTCACTGCTGTTTCTTTCATTCAAATTTATTTGATGTAGACTTTGTGACGTGAAGATTCATCCTGGTTTCTTCAGAAGTTCATGTCCATCGAGATCGATCAGTGACATGATTTTCAGGCTGTGGATGACAAGAGCGAAATCGGGCCAAGAGTTGAAAAATAACGAGCGAAAATCCACGACAGATGACTTTAGCCAGGTACGGGGAACCAGGTAGAAATACACATGACGTTTACGTGGAAGCCTCACTGCATTGTGCACTGGAATTCCGGTTCAAAAATCAAGCGCGCAAGTGGCATGAAAACGTGCGAATTAGACAATAAAAAGTTTGCTTTATTGAGCGGCTTTTCTCTACAACTGTACTTTCAGTTTTCACGTTTCTGACCGCCCACCCACCACTGAAGTTAATCTGGTGAAGTCTGTTCACCGCAAACACATACGACCTAGCCGTTATCCTTATTTTGAAATTTTGTGTCAAGAGAAGGTCACAATAGCCACACTGCTTAACCTGAAAACAACTAGGCAGTAACGATTTCGCCCTTGCTTGGAATCATCGGTTACTAATAGTCTGAATAGGAGAGTCGAACATTGGACCCTTCCCTTCGTAAACCGTCTCTATTATCTGCCAAGCCATCAGATCTCTCAGCATCGTTTGTGACGGGAGGAAGCCACACAAAAGAAGACTAGTACCAGCACCGTTTAACAGAGACGGTCAAAACGGACACGAAAGATCGACGGAGATCATAGTGATTTGTAATAGGTACCTGGAAGGTGTACCTAAACAAATTCACAGTGAATCAACTACCCTCCAAGCTTTCCTGGATTTCCTCACAACTACTGTATTACTAACAAATGTATATCAGAATCCAATCATTTCCATCATTCAGATAAAATCTCCCATCAAGACCACCATCTCTTTCTATGTCAAGTAACATGACACCAATGGATTCATACTTGGAGGCGTGACTACTAACGACGGAAGAACAGACACACTCACACCATTAAGAATAGAAATAGCTTTCGATAAAGAGCAGAGACATCCTCGGAAGTAGTGGTCCAACATAGTCCGTTGTGTACTAAAAGACATGTAACAAAAATTGGCCATCACCCGTTTGCTTGACATTTATGTACCATATATATTACTGCTATTCTTTAGGTCGCTTTAGACAGGACGCTCGAGTTTCACATTGTAACTATATGTCAGAGTTAGTTTTAACCTACTGAAACGTACCGTAGGTCTTGGTAACAACTTGTTCCACCGTGGTGTGCGTAGGGATTGCTCAAGCTCAGCATTCCGTCCGCCTAGGCTTCATGCAGGTGAACAGGAAGGTTAGACATTATGCGCATTTCGACTGCAGCAAACCTGAACACTGAACGTACGTAGAACGGCATGGCAAAGAAAAACAGACTAATATGTCGGTTAGCGCGACTGTGGTGTTACGGCCGCATTCCAGCCGTTGCAGACGCTTGATGTTCTTTCATCCAATCATCTGTTTCCATCAGCTTCTCTCACCAGGCGAAGGTAGCTTAGCCACATTGGATCAATAGGTTTCTGCTTTCCGATTGGTTGTCAGACTGGTCAAACCTATGGTCAGAACATTCTTTTCCCGTCAAGAATCTATGGTTCACACATCGTTTCTAATCCCGTAGTGAGTGGCACAAACTGGAGTGGACTTATTTACCACTAATCATTTCTACAGCGGTACATCAAACTTGAAAGGTACTGTTTGTGCTACTGATAGACTTGGATGCCTTTCTGACTATCGTAGGTTACATTGCGAAAGTGACAATTTTGTCCGTTAAGTTCGACTTGCCTCTTTGGAAGGAATGCCATCCATAAAAATGATCGACTATAACACAGCATTCCCCTTAAGAAGTAGCGGTTTTCTCGGAGAGCAAGTGTTTCTTCAACGGGAGCAATTCGTCACGTTTTAATTCCACTGTATCCCAGAAGAGCGACACAATGAACAAGATAAGTCTAATTTATCAGTACTGTTGAAAGACGCACATGATAGACGTACATGATACATACAAGATATCATAAATTGCAGAATCGTGGACCCTCCAACTGGGGACACAGTGTCGACTGACTTTGGCCTGTAACTTGTGGTAATTACGCAGTCACTACACGTTAAAGTAAACATGACTACAATATGTGAGTAGTTGGGACTGGAATATAGATGCTAATAAGTTAGTCAGTGTTATATCATCCAGTGTTTAATGCCTTAGCACAGTTGGTTCAAATGTGAGCTGAGGTCTGCAGGCAGAATGAATATCGGAATCGCGCGCGATCATGCGGTGGAATTTTTCTGTAATAATGATGAAAAGGTGTATGGTAAATTGTACGTCAGGACGGCGGTTTTCAGACTTCTACTAGCATAAAAGTGTAAACGGGTTACAGATTCGTTATCAACTCAAGAAGGTTGTAGGAACCAAACAAAGCAGACCCTGACAAGTACAAAGTTACGCGCGTACCGGGATGCAAAAATGATGAATCATGCAAACGCGCACGCCGCTCTGATACGTGCACACGCGTTGTTTCTGCACCAGGTTGGCGGCATCCGATTCGGATTAGCCTGTCACAGTGAACGAAATTAAAGCACGCTTACTCTTAACGATCACTGCAATTGGCTTGCGCTGCACCAATTGCAGTTCCACCAACACACCACATATCCAGTGTAAACCCGAAGGAATAAGACCGGGAGGTGGGCCAGTGGGGCCTTTGTGTCCAGCCGGCCAATGCTGGTTAGCCACTTGATTGGCCAATACGGAAAGAAAACTCTTATCTCTCGGAAACTAAACAGAGAGAGGCTGCAATGACGAGATCTACACTGAGAAGAAAGAGTTGTGAAGTGTAATACAAGAAGCGTTGCAGTATAGGAGTGCAGGTTAGTGCATCCCAGAGAAGATGAGGATGAAAAGTAAAGTTCTCATTGGAATATGAAAAGCCAGACAGACCATTCATCATACAATACACCAACAAAGCCTAAGAAAAGAATGGACAGAGGACCACAAACATTCTGGTTTCTGAAAAGAAGAGCGGATTGATTGTTGACGATCAGGCGCCTGTTGGCCGATGCAGTCATTAACAGAAGTAGAATAAATATACTGATATGACCTACCTGAGCCTAGCGTACTCGCCGCCTCTTCGCCGACGGTGTACTATGAGTACGTTGGTGACCTACTAGCCCCAAACGGCCAGCGCATTCGCGGCCGCACACATCGCAACGCCATATAGTCACGTCACCGCGACCTATGGCACCGATGGTTCCTTTGCGTACCGCACGCTTCCGCTCGCGACCACGCAATAGTTGCTCGTTGAACGCTCGGACGCCCGCCCGAACCGTATTCCTCCAGGCCGTCCGGTTCAACGCCAAATCTTCCCAACATCTAAAATCAATGTTACAACGTGAAAGACTTACCTGCACAACATCCTGGTACCTCCGCTTCTGGCCACCGGGATTTCGCTTACCTGACTTCACTTGTCCGTACAGTAACTGCTTCGGGATACGGTCATCGCCCATCCGACGGACGTGACCGAGCCAACGGAGCTGGTTCAGCATCAACATGGCTTCCATCCCGTCCATGTCCGCTCGCCGCAGTACCTCAGTGTTCGGAATCATGTCCGACCACCGAATACCCAAGATGCGCCTCAGACACTGAACATGGAAACGGCTCAAATAGCTCACGTTCCGCTGATACAGTGTCCACGTCTCACTGCCGTACAGCAGGATAGACAGCACCATTGAGCGGTAGACACACAACTTCGTGGCCATCTTCAGGCTGTGATTCTTCCAGACACGCCTTTCAAGACGTCCGAAAGCAGCGCTAGCCTTTGCCACACGCGCTCTCAACTCGCGGTCCACGGACAGATCTGTCGACAAGTTGCTACCCAAGTAGCAAAAATCCCCGCAGCCATTCACAGTGTCTCCAGCGATGCGAATTTCGGGTGGAGGTACACAAGCAGCACCTCCACCAGGAGAAGGCTGAAAAAACGAATACGTCTTACCTGTGTTGATGTCCAACCCGAACTTCGATGCTGCCGAAGCGAATGCTGTAGCTAGACGTTGCAGCTCTTCTTCGCTGTGCGCTAGCAAGGCGCTGTCATCGGCGAACAGAAGCATCCGCATCCTTGAGGTCTGCAGCCGGGTTGAGGCGCCAAATCGTCGGATATTCAACAGACGCCCGTCCGTCCGGTACTCCACCTCGACACCATCCTCTCCAGAGTTCTGAAAAGCAACTGTTACCATCGCAGTCAAATATAAACTAAATAGGGCTGGGGCTAGAACACAACCCTGCTTCACGCCAGTGACGATGTCGAAATCATCAGAGGTCGATCCACACGATTGCACCTTCGCCTTCATGCCCGCATGCAACAATCTAACCATATTGACGAACTTACCTGGACATCCAAACTTACCAAGCACCGTCCACAGCGCCTCGCGGTTCACGGAATCGAACGCTTTGGTGAAGTCCACGAACAGGGCATACAAGGGCTGATTCCGTTCTCGGCACTTCTCCTGAAGCTGTCGAGCAGCAAACACCAGGTCGATTGTACTCCGACTCGACCGAAATCCACACTGCTCCTCGGGAACATTCATCTCCAGAACGGACGCATTCAGTCGGTTCAGGAGGATTCTGGCAAGCACCTTGCCTGCACAGCTCAAGAGGCTGATACCTCGGTAGCTGTCGGTGCATTGCTTGCTACCCTTCCCTTTGAACAAGGGTACGATGAGGGCATCCTTGAAGTCTTGCGGCATCACCTCGTGCTCCCAGATGGAGTGAACCAGCTGGAGCAGAGCGCGTTCCAACGCCGGACCGCCATTCTTCAGGATCTCACCTGGCAGCCCATCCTCGCCTGCAGCCTTCCCGTTGCGCAGTTGACCAATCGCCCTCTGCAACTCCAGCAAGTCGGGGGCGAGAGCAAGCGAAGATTTGACGTCCTGTTGCGGCAGACTGTTAACAGTCGCCCAATCAATTGTAGTAGGGCGGTTTAACAGGCTGCCGAAGTGTTTGCGCCATATTCCCATGATGTCTTCCGGCTGGCTGCAAGAACAACCGGTGTCCACGTCTACCAGTGCTTTAGTAGACTGGATAGACGGACCGAAGATCGCCTTAAGCGAATCGTAAAACTCCTTGTGTTGCCGACGATCTGCGAAGCCCTGCATGCGCTCGCCCTGTTTCCTCCACCAGTTGTCCTTAATTCCGCGAACACGCTCAGCCAGTTGACGGCGGATATTCCGGAACCTAGTCTTCTTCGCTCCATTGCCAGGGTCCATTGTGCATGTGGCGAACGCGGCATTCTTCTCTCGTACCAAGTTGGAGATAGCCACGTTGTTGTCATCGAACCAATCCGGGCGTTTCTTGCGCTCCACACCGATCGTCTCGGTGGCTGCTACCATAATCTGTTTCTTCAGTTGTTGCCACATACCCTCGGGGGTAGTGGGTACAGGAGCATTGTGCAGGCGAGCGACGACTGCACGTTGAAAGGCAGCCTTCGTCTCGAAGTTCTCCAACCTTCTGATATCCAGCTTCTGCCGTTGTCCAAAAGATCTACAATAAACGGACTTGCGTACATGGATAAACAATTTGGTCCTGACCAGCCTATGATCTGTGCTACATTCAGCCCCGCGCATCACTCGCGTGATGCGCACTTCACGAATGTCGCGCTGCCGCACAATCACGTAGTCAAGTAGGTGGTGGTGACCGCTTCGTGGATGAGTCCACGTCGTGATGTCGCTCGCATCCAGCTGGAATCGGGTGTTCGTGATAGCCAGCTCGTGAGTAGCACACAGGTGCAGCAGACGATCACCGTTCGCGTTGACTGAACCAATGCCGTAGGGTCCGAGGACTCCCGGCCAAGCTACAGAGTCGCGCCCAACTCTAGCGTTCAAGTCACCCAAAACAAACAGTCGGTCATTCACTGGCGCAGACCGGATTGTGGCGGACAGCTGATCATAGAACTGGTCCTTTGTATCATCAGTGTGACACATAGTTGGACCATAAACACTAACAAATGTAGCACACTTACCTCGACCGAGTCGCAGGCGCATCGACAGCATTCGGGGGCTGATGCCGTGCGGTTCGCCTATCATCAAACCATTGATGCGATCAGCGACTGCAAAACAGACACCATGCTCCCGAACACCGTCTGTCGGGTAGCCTATCCAGTAAAAAGTGTACCCGGCGCCTGCTTCCCGCAACTTACCTTGGTCTGCAAGCCTTGTCTCACTCAAGGCTGCTACGTCGATTCCATACCGCCGCAGTTCCATCGCGATCAGGGCGGTGCGTCGTTCCGGCCGTTCTGTGGCGCTGCATCGATCCAGCAGAGTGCGCACGTTCCACGTCCCAACCGTAAGCGTGTTGCGTCCACGGGCCTGTCTCCAGTTGGTCTTCTGGGCACTGAAACCTAGTTGAGCATTATCTGCTCGGGGGCTCGTGATTGGGGGGAAGTATGAGGGTGAGTGTTTGGCAGTAGCATATTTTCGCCTATCCACCCTGCTATGTGCAGCAGATAGGGCGATCCGGTTTATCTTGCGCGACGGCCGATGCAGTATAGTATTTGGTTCATTTTCTAATATCATTGTTTTTATGGGCTTCGGATACTGCCAGGACGCCCAGACCTGTGCAGGAGAGCGATTAGGGCCCTCAATCAAAGCCTTTGGCTTAAAAGCCCGCACCGCAAGGCAGCAGCTGTCTCACACTCACGCAGACGCAACAGCATCAACCACCAAGGAGAGGATCGGCAGCCATATCAAAACAAGTCCAGCACTCACTCACAGGAGCAGTAAAACTGTACACACGATCCTAGCAATCAGACGAGCAGTCCAGGCAAAAACAAGCATCTCGCCCAACACACAATCAGCACGCACAGCAAACGCACCCATCTGCATTTTGTCTGGCTGCTCCCTTTCGGCCAATCTGACAAGGTTAAACCCGCAAGGACTGAAGTCCTAGTCAGCACAGCCCTCCGGATCAAAACAGTACGCAAGCCTGACCACCACGCCAAGGTAGCAGAAAAAGTCAGGTTTTCTGCACACACACACAACAGGCCTCAACAGGATAGTTATGTTATGTTAGTCGCTACATAACGGCTTTTTGAATTCAGACACCTGTGATTAACAGAACAATAATATAAGCAACTTTCTGTCTGAGTTCCGGATCAATTTAATGAGACAATATTTCAGGGGATACTGTTCAAGTTGCTAGTCATTTTAGGAAGCCCCAAAATTGGTCTAACGAGTTTGGTACTTTCTGTTTTCCAGCAAAAATGTTTTTTTTTCATATTGCAAACGTTTAACTAGTGTCAGTAATTCAAGGAAAATTAGATCACTACTCTTGTCTGTGCATTGTTGTGTGTGTATTCGCATTTAGATCAGATTCTGGTTTATCAGAGTGATGTAAGAACCTATTTCGAGGTGAGTTTATGCACGTTTGCCGTCCACCCTGCAGTGAGTGCGCTACCAAGCTGAGTTTGGTCAAAAAACTGGTTTGTTGGGTGAGTTTATATGGAGAGGTTTACGACGGAAACTGACAGATTATCAGAAATCCAAAGTTTTTCATCACATTGTTTACGTGAGTGAATGTGTATGATTTCTTGAGCTTCTATCTTAATGACTTATTGGATGTGAATACGTTTCAGTTGTTCCCAAGATTAGCAACAAACTAACGACAACCGCTAGCGCATTGTCATAACCGAGCGAACGCTACGTTCAGGCTACGATATTCTCAACACTGCACTCACCTCAATTCCATTGAAATGATTTCTTTTCTTTAGCTTGCTGCCAGATGGAATACATTTCAATTTGACCAGGTCATACAGTCACCTTATCACCTTATCCTACCATTCTTAAATAAGAACTTTTGGCTATACCTTGCAAGCCAATAGATAGACAAACTAGTTCAAATAGCCAAGGTCAACGTGAGGCTAACCGCACTATTTAAAACAAGTAATTGGGCAGAAACAGTCTCATCTCAATCAAATCATCTAAATTCTTACTGAAAATTCATGTTAAACTTGTTCGGTGCTCAGACGACCTGTACGGACGTAGATCACTGCAAGTAAAAAGTGTCCGTATGTCCCGTTGGTTTGTGACTAGCCTGAGGAACTGACGCGTATGTTGTGTGCCGTGCAATAAATTGATTGCCAAGTGGGTTTCCAGTCTCCAGTCGTGGTTATCTACTTTACGATGCTTGCCCTACTTGTTACCGTTCACCCCAACCTTACAAAAGTTTATAGTTGACACGACAGATCAGAGTGTGTCTTACAGTGCAGCGTTACTGATTTCAATCTCCTAACCTTGTGCTGTTGTCTTAGGAGAAGATGACCGTAGTATAAAATAAAAATAACTTACTGACCCTTCATCGCAATTGAGCTGAAGCATGGCAGTTAAGCATTAGTGTTAACCACTGATGTATTGCTGTCTATGATTATGAGTCGTCTCATTTATCTCCGATTATCGGCAGGTTCTCAAACACATGTTATACCAGCCGATCCTAACAATCTGTTCCTCACCTCTCACGGTCCACAGTGTCTGGGTCGAGGTATCCGTCTAAAAATTCTACAGATTCATTCTGTTAAAGATTACTAATCAACAGAATATTCCGATGGATAACAGTATTCTGTGCCCTTTTTCAAGAGGCAAGCGCAATGAAACGATATGTAACTAGCCCGATAGTTTTACCTTCGCGATAATTGAGGAAGAGGTAGCCCACGGACGGGTCTTGTACAAGTGGCTTTTACACAGTACCACTTTTTTCTCACCTAGAACGTGATTGTTTTCCAATTCCTGATAAATAAAACCCTGGTAGTGGTGCCATTGAACTAATTTTGACAGATTTGTCCACATGGGAGGGTGGTAAATCAGCGAACATGTAAATAAGGGAGAAGTGAGTTAGTGCGACACTCGCAGAAATCCCATCTGTTTTAGATCATCACCACGTTTTCATCGAGAGAAAACTATCTCAAATCTGACCTTAAACCTCTACTCAACTATCAACGTAATCTGTAGACGGATACCGTAAGCTTCTGAGTCAACCCTTTATGCAACATCCATAAGATGAATTACATTTCGTCTTCCTTTATCTCCTGATTTGTATTGTGCTGTTTCTTTCAATCGTTTATGGTATCCGGATGACTAACTGTCGGAAGTCTGAGTAGTCACCTGTGTGCCGGGCTATCAACTGTTTATGGTGCACCAGTGAGTACAGCGATTACATAGATACGCATGCCCCCAAAGTGCGCAATCTGTGGAAACTGGTTCAGTAGAAACTGTAGTATTATACCTTATCTTATGTGAAAGACTGGGGCCCACCCAACCTGTGGACTGACTAGAACCTTGGTTTACAAGAATTTAAAAGAGAATCCAACTGAAAATCTGAGATACGTGCGCCTACTCTAGGTGAGAGTCAAATCTCGTTATTCAATAGGTTCCTCATCTGAAGCCTAACTGATGATGCTCCGCATTTTCTACCACGCCTTACTTAATCTGAGAGCCCAACCTAAAGCCAAGACAGAGTAAGACCAGTTGAAGGGGGTGAGCGAACATCCATTTTGTGAATGACCGACCGTATCTGTGTTGATAACACAAGGCGAGGCCCTCAGTAACTGTCAATGAGTATGCTGAAATCGCGACTTATTTCCTTGGTCATAATGATACCTCACTATCCGTTGATCGCAATCAAAATATAGAAAATCTGCGGAACTGCAAGTGATAAACCAGCATGAGACTAGTCTTGTATTCCAAATGAATTGAGTGGAGCACGATTTTATATCTTGATATCTCCCTTGAGCGACTTCAAGGGTTGTGAAGAAGCTCTCCTGAAGCGTCCGTTGCTGGTTACTATTCACTTCTTAGCTAACCTGGAAAAGCTAACGACGTAACAAGACAGTCACAATAGAAACGACTACTCACATCTGATACCCCTTGACTGTAACTAACACACATTCCTGCGGCTGTCGGGTGAGGCCCAAGGAGTTGATAAGGGTAGGCGCAGCAGCATTACTCTGTACAGTGTGTTTGGTTCTGATGGCTTTTATTTTCGTTACTCAAGCAGTGCATGGTAGAGAACCCTGGAGACTACTGACATTATTCATCGGTTTCTCTTATCTAAAAGTCACTGGCTTAAATCATCCATTTTGACAGGTCTACTTGGCCCTGACAAATGCATTTCGACTGCCGAGCTTGACTTTCCTAACGGAAGAAACCAGGGAACAGGTGGCCAGCAGAACACCTACGATTGTCTGTTGAGACAGAGTACCCGTCAGTTAGATAAGATTTTATGACCGTTGAGAGAAAAAAACAACAAAAAAGAACTCAGAAGACCACCAGAACTATGACGATAAGCCGAAAAATCAAGAACACAAATAACGGGAGAAAACTCCCGCAACTTAGGACCCTCCAAGAAGTATGGGAGAAGAAGGCTTTACAAAGGGATTCATTTATTGTCCAGTCAGAAGAGAAAACGCTTCTGTTCAACCGCTATATTTGTAGGTCTTCGGTAACCATGGGGCTAGGGCACCGGACGCATCAGTATGGTGAGATCATCTTCGACGTCCCCAAAATCCCTAACTTCCTGCGACGTAAGTTGCATTGCCAGTACCACCGCGTTGATTCAAATTACATTGTGAAAGTAAAATTACTACAAACCACTAGCATCAAAGTTAGTGTGTTGGTGTAGCTACCTCGTAGCTGTATAATGAATCCGCGCCATCTGTGCTACTGTAGGTTACATTCACTAGGATAACAATGTTTTAGCTATTACCTTTGGGAACGCCGCTCAACCAGTCTGACGTTTGTTTGAATTCTGAAGGTCGGCTGGAATTTCCGTCGACATTAGTCCTCTCTGGCGGCTCCCGTGCAGTTGAGCTCAAGACTACCTTACATCCAGCTCCCTAGCGCCTCCGACTGTTGCGTTGAATTCCGTTTGTGAACGGTGAGTAAAGCAATAAATAAGGTTTATTTGCAGACTCACCGTCTTCTCACTGCGACTTCAAATTCACGTTAACATAAGGCTGGGGAAACCTTGGGCATCCGAAATTAAAAGCTAGCACCACGATACTAGTCAGGTGTAAGTGCCAGATTTGGAAATTAAACGAAACGCCGAAGGTGAGAAATCCCGTTTTCTCGACAAATGGAAAGAAGTTCTGGGTAAATGTGCCTTATTTCTGCATCAATGAATATATGTTCATCAGAGCAGAAAGAAGGCATAAATTGCGATATTTTAACATTTCATTTACTCTTATCAGTCACAAACGTAAGA